>VDFB02271358.1:1197809406-1198051014 GCA_007258455.2 Sequoia sempervirens | reverse complement strand
CCTCTTTATCCATCCTCTTTTCGCTTAATTATCCTAGCTAATTAATTAATTACATCATTTTCGTCTATTTGGCCTAATTAATTAAATTAGGTTAATTCATCTCTTTTCGCACTAACACTTCATTTAATTAAATTAAATACATCAAAATATTTAATTTAATCTCCTAAGTCATCTTATTTAATTAAATAACCCTAAGTTATTTAATTAAATATCATTTCACCCCTCCCCTATTTATTAAATCATCTAATTTAATAAATATCTTCTAATTCCTCTAATTCCCTAAATTGCATAAATTAAACTTTGTTTAATTAGCAATTAAACTAATTATTCCTCTAATCAAATGGAATATTCCCATGGAATATTCTTTATCTTTTTTGCACAATTAAAACTTTGTTTTAATTTGTAAAATCATCTTTTTTCCTCATCCAAATGGAATATTCTAAGGAATATTCCCTCTCCTCCAATCAACTCACTTAGTTTCAAATGCAAGTTAACCCTTCAACCTCTTTAGCAAGTTACCTTTGACCTGTGTGAGCAAGTCAAAAGTGTGTTTGTTTGAGGCAATTGTGAGCCTTTGATTAATCTGCATCTTGCATTCTCATCTGTTGATGAGAATCCATGATCCATGCCTCTCATTTTCTTCATCCTGAACTGTTGATTGAGCTTTTTGTTCTCAACCATCCATTCTTCATTTGCTCTCCTATAAATAGATCACTATTTGGAGATAAATGGATCCATCTTTTATTGCAAACTTATGTTGTTAAATTTACTTACATCTATACTCTCAATTTGCATACATTTAGCTTATTTTCAATTTGTTTTAGTTGCATATTAGCTTAGAACATCCATTAATGGCTTCCATGCATCCATCTTAGTTTGTAAATAAATTAGGGTTTTCATCTTTTAACTTTTTTTTAGCTTATATTAGCTTAGCAATAGCATAATCAGTGCATTTATAGCATAAAATCATGGTAACTTAGCTTGCAACATGTTCATTTTCTGCATAATTTAGGTTTTTCATACACCAAACACCATGGTTTCATCGATTCTCTTCCATAGAATCGACTGAAACAAGCTCACTATCACAGGATTGGGAAAATTTCATTGGTCCACATCAATGTGACACCAATTCCACAGCAAGATAAATTTCAATAGATTAGAGTAGATGTTTCCTTGAAAGCTTTCATAAATTTAGCATGTTAGGTTTTTTGATAAAATGTTTACTTTCAATTTTGATTGATTGATCTTGTTGAGATTTGAGTATTGGTGGCTCCATTATGCTTCGATTCATGATGGATCAAGCGTAATTTGGCCCATAACCGACATTTTGCATCGACAGTATTCATACGATATTTGATAATAAAAAAATGTACACTTTAACATTGTTCCTGTATAAAATAATTCATTACAATTAACTAGAGGGGACCATAGCCCATATGTTTATCCTATACTTGGCTGGCATTAACATTACCCCATTTCATTAAATGAGATGAAATCCATAAACTACAGTTTGAAATGGGGAAATAGCGATAAGCAAAAAAAAGGCTTATCTACTATAAGGTTGAGAAGACCAGAAGCCTCTGTCACTCCAAAATTTAAGAACTCCACATGCAAACCCTAACTATCATCAAACTCAATGAAATTGGTCACCCAATGAAAGAATTTTACTGGCACATAATGATATAACCATTTGAGGAAATAATATCATGTCTTTGGACAAAATGATGATACCAGTATTCTAGTTCTCCAACATCAGATAAAAATGGAAAAAATTCAACGGCTGGATCTTGATGACGTCCTAAATCTTGGGGGTGAGGAATCTCAACTCCTAAATGGGCTACCAGAAAAACCTCTTCCAATCTGCCAAGCAAAGAAGGGATAAAGACTTCCTCAATCATTTTACTCACCATTTCCTTGGATATGTGAAGGTCCAATAAGGAAGCTACAAACCGAGATGAGATATCAATGTTCACGCAATATCTCTCCTAAGATACTAGAAAACCCTTACCTAGAATCATTTTGACAGCTTTAATAGTTAAAGGGTCCTTCTCCCAGAGCACATTTTTTAGACGATGTTCTATAATTTGACCTAAAAATACTAGTTGGTCCTTCGAACTAGTAAGAAACACTGGTGTCTCCATTCATCAAAAACCCTCGATCTTTGGCACAAGAATGCTAAATGTAAGAACCCAAGAGAGAACCTCACATAACAAGAATTGATGGACATGAAAGACAAATAGAGGTGGTCAGTACCTAAAGCCATCACTCCTCATGATTAGAAGGATTTTGCACACAATAGTGGTCATTTCATGTTATGATATCCCTGTAATATGTTGGTTTCAAAACTCAAAACTAAAAACCCTCCCTCAATATTGAGTGTGTTTGATTTCGGCTAGCATGGATCTCTAAGAGGTCAGATAAATTTGGAAGTTGGCTATGTGCATTTAGTAACATACCTTGATGTGTCACTCAATTGTGTATAAAGGATTGATTATGTCTACATGTCTTCAAAATATCAATGACGCAGGGAAACAAGATAGCCAGAGCACTTCAAATGGAAGGATAAGACAAACAACAATAACAACACAACATATCATCAACTTGTTATACGATGGAATAATCATTCGACAAGAATTTGTCACAAGGAAAATGGGCTTAGTCCCATTTTGCAAGCAGAAAAATGTATAATATGGGTCTACCCCCAATTTTGAGGTAAAACTTACCTATTAAAAAAAGAATAAATCTTATTTAAATGATTGATGTTAAAATGAGAAATAAATTAATTTTCACTAAATACAAAAATAGATAAAAAAATTACTTTGAATTAGAAACAAAAATGCAAACAAAGAGGAACTTGGCACCAGACACAGAAGCTCTTGGCTTAAGACACCAATGTGTAGCATGGATGTTTGCGCGTCATGGTGTCATCTTTACATAGTCAGTCTAGAATCTTACAAAATTTCTACTTCAAGTAGTAAAATATTTATAACCTACATACACACTAAGATAGATGTAGAGGAGGGGAACCGACTGCTCGGGACCCTAGGTCACGGGAAGGTCTAGAACAATAGGCTTCCTTGATCTACCTCAAGCTAAGGGATTGTTTCAGGAGAGTTTAAGGTTTGAAGGCTGAAAGGAAGAATAACTAGGTTGTTGCTATTCTTTAACAAGCCCGAACATTTCAGGAAGTTAGGTGAGCAAGTTTCCAGAGTCCAGACTACAACTTAGGCAACTCATTGCCAGAGGACTACAACGCGAGACACAGACGACAATGCAAAGCATTGGCGTCTCAGTGGAGCACTGACGTCCATACAGAAAAAAAAGCGTAAAGTACAATCAAAACTCAAGAAGAACCTATTAACAACCTAACAAATATAGTTTAATGCAATAATAGAAATGGAAAGAAATTGAAGAACAGAATAACAAGAAGAATACTTTAACTCAATCTAATCTACAAATTGACAAAAGAGGGTGAGGAAATTGCACCTTCCTACTCACGAGTTGATATTTTCAAGGTCTTCACTCAACAAGAAACCTACACACACAAGAACAGGAAAATGTTGGGGTTGTGTATAGAGGACTGCCACAATTAGTCCCCTGCTTTGGTGTTCCCACCTCCATGGACAACCAATGTAGCAATGATAGGAGAAATGCGATAAAGGAAGATATTGGAATGAAAGTACTATGAAATATGTTGAATAACAATATGCTACGATAATGCAAGAGAAAAGAAAAATGGAGTAATATCGCCTTCAACCATGTGCACTCAAGGAAAATGGGAGTGAGCTTGCAAGCTATCGAGGATTGATGTTGCCACAACAACAAAGAGAGTAAACCAACCAAAGCACTAACTTGCAACTTCAATGGAGGTGGTAGAGCTTGAGAATGTTGTGAAAAGAGTGAAGAGAGTAGTCCCAAGTGTGTGAATTATTAAGAAGTGTCAAAGAATGAATGAGATAGTCATTTGAAGATGAAATTGGAGGCAAAGGACCTGTTTGAGGTCGGTCAAGGGTGCAAAGACATTACTCTTCATTTCCAATGGAGAATTGTAATGCCTTTGTGAATTCCAGAGGCAAGAATCTTGTTGGGATGGTAGCACGCCACACAGACATTTGTGCACCGTGCTAGCATCCCTAACAGAATATCCTCCATCGACACAAAAAATAACTGCCAAGTGGATGGGAAGGGAATGAAGGATGTGGAATTGCATTATTGAATTTAATTTTCTAAGGTAGGAGGTGCGTAAATGTGGAATTTTCAAGGGGTTCAAATTCACACCATCACAACGGGGATAATTTTAGGGGCCATTTAGGGGTTAGCCTCAGTCAAACCCCTGTATTGGTCTTTCAACCTCCATGGATAGCCAAAGATAAAAATGATAGAAATAAATTTTAAATCCTAGCAATATTAGGAGTTTAAAAGTAGTGATTCAATGATAAAGTAAATGATATAGTGTCAACCTTGGTCTATGCGAAAAACCACCATGCAATTTGATAGATCTGATAAATGAAAAAGTAAACAAATGATTCAAATATCTATACTATTGATACAAAATAACAAAGAAATGCAACAAAGTGAATTACCACAACCAAGGCCCTCTCTTTGTGAGATTTTTTATGGAATTGACAATGAAGAATCAATCAAGAAGTCCCAACTACTATTGAGAGAGAGAGAGTTATCACAAAGAAGCTTGCTATACAATATTGTTGAGGTTGTTGCAAAAATTTTGGTAGAGTTTCCTTTAGGTAGAAGAAAAGAGAGTTTTCCCACAAAAATAATTAGAACATAATGTGCCAAATGAGAAAGAAGAAAAGTTTTTTTTTGTTTGAACAGGTGGGAAGAGGTGTTACTTTCTCGTTCAGGCACTATGGTGCGCTTCATAAGTAACCCACGCAAAAAGTGTGCTTTTGAATCTAGAAAATCCACCAAACGTCTATGTGTAGTGTTATAATTTATAAAATATATTTTTTGCTAATTTTTAAACTACAAGTTGGTAATGTTTCATGGTTATTTATTGTGAAATAAAATATTTGAATATCAAAGTATAATATTTTATCATTATTTTGCAAATCTAAATAGGTTCAATCTATGAGAGTAAAATTGCACAACTATGTAATTTTAGACACTACATTATGTGGTAATCATTAATAGATAGGGTGCTAACTACTAAATAGCCAATCTATCAGGTGGTCATCATTAAAGGGTGAGGTGATAGTCATTAAATAGCAAATATCTCAAGTGGAAATCATTAATGGTCAAGTGCAAATAGATATTATTTCAAGTGGCAACCTCAAATCCATTATTTCTAGTTGGGTGTCAACTTGTAGTCAGGACAACAATCACCAAATGGCCAAATAGTTGGGTGAAAAACCCAAATTCATTGTTTCTAGTTGGGTGGTATAGCATAAAAAATTGTCACCCTTGACAATTTCACACTAGGTTTAGCTCCCCCTATTTTCCTAGACCCAACTGTGCTTATAATTTGACTATTTATTATCATTTTTGGGAAATCAGATTGAAAGTGAAAATTAATTGTTATTATTTTTTAATCCATAAGTTACAGTGGGCTGAGGGCCCACTCCCTTTAATTAAAACATAAAAGAAAACAAGTTACGTCATACCTGCCATGCAGGCAGTGAAGAAGCATAAGAGAATGGAAAATAAGAATAGATCATAGATATAGAGGAGAAGCCTAAAAGGAACTAATAGGAAGAGAAATAAGGATTCAAATCCACAAGAGGAGTCTACCACAACAGGAAGCAAACAACTAAAGAAACAAAGCCAAAGCAAATCTAGACAATTATTTTTTTGAGAAAAGAGAGCATCCATAGTCCACTGGGAACCCTCCTCAACAACTTCCTTGCCTTCAATGTGGAGTTTTTTTCCTCTGAATTCCTTCCTTTTTCCTCTTTAAAGCACAACAATTTGGTTTTGATTTAATGTTCATAGTTTGAGAGATCTCGCATTTCCAAGGAGGAGCCAACACAATGTATTGATCAAAATAGTTAGGATTTAAATTATCCATATCCTTCATGAAAGGAAAGGTGTCTTTTGACTCAAAACCATTCCCTCTTCTTGATGCAGGGATAGGATGCCTTTCACCAAAAGAACACTAAAACAAGTTAGTCAAAACACCAAAATAATTCCTCAAGTCCTTACACTACTCTTTCACAAATTGACTCTGCCTAGCCAACTAAGTCTACAGACCAGGTGATTCCAACTTTTCCTCTCAGTGGTTTTCTCCACAACCAATCTCTTGATTGTTTTGAACACTCTTCAGGGCCATCCCTAACATGTGTCAAAACCAACTAGAGTTCCTTTTTGACAAGTCACTCAAAACTCAGTGGTAACACTGCCCTAATAGGTCAATTAGGCCTATTTCTCAAAGGAAGTCCTCTAGAATCTCACCACTAACTCTAAAAAAATTATCAAACCTTTTAACCAGTCCAAAAAATGTCAAATTATTCAGGTTTTAGGGCCTCAAACTCTCTTCCTATCACTGAACCAGCAAACCCTCATTTTCCCTTAACTTGGGGTAGGGTTTAATGGAAGCCTATGTTCTCATCCTTTTGCAAACTCTAAATTTCCTCCAACAATATTTTTTTGTGTCTGTACAAATTCACAAAGACTCTCACAAAGACTCTCCCTTCAACAATTCTTCATGCTCACACTCAAAACCCTCATTTTCTCATACATTTTCACCAAGCTTCCCAATACCGTCATGTTTTTCTCACCCCCAAACTCATCATTCAGACTCAACTTAACATCCTACCATCCTAAAACTATTTTTCTATGCCCATTCCACATAGTTACAACAATTACAGTAGTGGAATGGGCTTATTCTATGCTTTTTGACTTCAAAACCCTTTAACAAGGTATACCGGCCTGTCAAAGAAGATTAGAGATAAAGTGCTTCAGAAACCTGTTTCAAAGACTCAAAAAAAAATCAAACATAAGTAACACATCCACCACAATTTCCAAAAACTATTTGGAGTGAAAAGTTACTATATAAATTGGTACAAGTGCTGGTAATACAAATTTGCAGAAAGAATATAGAATTTTTGAACAAACAGGGGCTTTTATTAATGGAGTCTTCTTTCAAAACTTCTCAACAACCTTCCACATCGCGGTGGAGGAGTCATATTTATACATTTCTTGCACTTACCTTCCCTCCAAACCGCCTAACTACCCTCCAACTTCCATATGACTGTTGGTATTCCACAAATTTGCAATTTCTTACATTACAACATTCACAACTTTTGTCAAATTTAACAACTTTGCACTTTTTAATCCCTAAACCTTCCAAACACATCCAAAAATTACTCAAAACACTATTTAATGATCATATATGACCTTATTTATCAAAACTATGACTCAAGACACTTAAACCCTTCATTGACCCTTATTTACACATTATGCCATTTATGCATCATTTTGACAATTTTTGGATTCCCTTACAAAATTGAACTACATGACACAATTTGATGGTCCTTTTGACCTTATTATCACACCATATGACCAAAAACACCTAAACAACCTATTTTCCACTCAACTCAAACAAATTCAAGTGAACATTGATTGGTGCTCTTGCACCATCGCCTCTGATGGAATATCAATAACATTATCAAGGACAAAAATATTGAGGGAGGTATAGGCTCTGAAGGCTACACTGGATAAAGTCTTTGTAGGCTACATTGGATCAAATCTTGATTCATGTTGAGGCTCCATAAACTTTCCATGATTTCTCCAGATGAAATCGAGATCTAGACTTCTTAATCCATTTTTTAAGGCTGACATGCCTAGTGCCAAACGCACACTGGGGAGTGCAAGCCTCAATTTTGTGACCCAACTTATTGCAATGAAAGCATCTAAATGGTGTTAGGGTTAGAAATGGCAGATATCTAACAATTGAATGCAGATTTAATTAATAAACAGAGAAACTAAAACACACATAGAATAAATTATAACACAGAGAATTTAATGTGGTTCACCCAATCCAGGCTACATCCACCAAACCGCAGCCATCCAATGATTTTATTATCTAGTGCAAAAACCTATTACAATCTTGCAAATAATCGCGTTTTTCATCATACTGTAACCTCCATCCGAACCCCTTTTTAACAAGCTTAGAAGCTTCCATATGAGGGTTCTACAAAATCGGTTTTTTTCCTTTTTCGTTGATTTTTCCCTTTTTTGGTGACGACGCGAAAAAGTAGGAGGAAAAATTTTCTCGGGGGCAACCACCCCCAAACCCCCATCCGGCCTGGCCCCAGCCCCGGACCCTAGCAAGGATACATGCTGAGGTGTACAGTATAGCATGATCAATCGCCACATACCAACAATCTCCCACTTGGACACTAATTAGCCTCCACACCAACACAAATGGAAGCCCTTCAAAATTTAAAAATTGATTCCAAGAACCAAAAGATGATTGAATTTGGATAGAATGACAAAGAGGTTTAGAAAATTCTACCATAACACAAGCCCTAATATACCTGCATGTAGGAACTACCTCTTCCGTATCTAACTTAACAAAAGAACCCACTTGATTAAGTATTTTACTAATGAGATCAATGTTCTACATAACCAAGGGAAAATTATAAAACTTAATCCAAATAGGAACATTTGTAATCTTGGAAGTGGTTGGGTCAAAAGAGGGGTCCATGGAGTGAGAAAGAGGCCTAATTTCCCAAAAAAACATTGACCATTTTGAACCACAAAATTACAATTTGTAGCTGAGTTGAATGAAAATAGAAAAAAAAACAAAATCTAGGGATTCAATAATAGGAGTAGACAAATTACTCTAGATAGATTTGGCCCATTCCAGGACCGAATCAAAAGACAGGCGCCTCCACAAAAATCTCAAAATCAAAGATTGGTCCCCAATATCATTAGCAATCACATTGATACAATCATCTAGAATGAAAAAATATTTGGCTCGTCTGAGAAAATCACCTCTATGTCACATTGATGGCTAGGCTCCATGATGGGAGAAGAAGGTGGATTCAACGGTGGCATGGGAAGGATAGGGCTAGGGTTATCTCATTGAATATGCTCCAAATAGAAGGTGTTGCACACATGAAAAGGGTTGGCCCTATTTTTGCATGTCACAAGGGTTTCTTGATCCAAGCTTGAAGGTGCAGACCCATCTACAAGCTCCACATCTTGAACCAAACTCAAAGGGTCAAAGACAAACATAGGAGGAGGAGAACCCAATGAATCATGAAGCTTCAATGGTGGACTAGAATGTAGCACATAACATTTTCTCCCTTCTCCCACCTCTGCATGAATTCCACCCTTCTTAGCCCCAACTTGTATATTATGCTTAGTCATGCCCTGCTCCTTTACGTCGTATTTATGTGACTTCAAATTCTTCCCACTTACATTAGCATATGCATCAAACCTACCTGCCCTGTGAATGTTTTTCACCCCTGGATTTCCCTCACACATTTTTACTTCTAATGGATGATATTAATATTATTAAGTGATAATATAGACATAATAGTTATTATTTATTGAACAATGTAAAAATCCCCAAAATAGGCCTGGACTAGGGTGGCCAACACCCTTGTCTAGCCTATTTTGGCCCCAATTTGAATATGTCGGTGTTAGAATTTTAATATTTAAAAATATAATGTTAAATTTGTTGGCTATCGGTATTTGATTTTAAAGAAATTAGAAGAATTACATATAAATACAAGACATTTTTATCATTTTAATTCTAACAAGAGCTAGCAATTTTGGAGAGAAAATTGAAGATCCTAAAATCAGTCAAGGTAATTTAAGGAAAACAACATTATTACAATACTTTTATCAATCAAGATCAAGCTTGCAAAACATCAAGAAGAATGAAGCAAATTATGTGCAAGGAGCTATTATGATCAATCATGCCAAATTATGAAGAAGTATTGAGTTATCCTCTACATGCTAGTTACAATAATGTATTATGTTTTTTAAGCTAATCTTTTGTAGGTCTATCAAGTAATTAAGGCATCCATCAATCAATATTTGTGGCAACTTGTGGTTTGACATCACTTCATCAAGGATTTCACATCAAGGTAACATTGTCATTTATTATTTATCATTTCAATCAATTATTGTTTTTTGGATTCTACTTGACCTAGGGTATGCCCTCTTGATCATCATCATTTGTTGTATGTGGAGGTAGAAATACCAAAATAAGGTTTGAATTAGGTAAGCCCCTATACAACACAACCTTTCCCACTCTTTTTGTGTGTGTAGGTCAAATCTAGAAGTTTCAACAGGAAATAGCTACAAAAGACAGAGCAAATTATAACCTACAATTTTGAATTTTTAGATCCTAGAAAGATGCATCCTAGTCTAGGGCGCCCAATGCCCCTATCCTAGCAATTAAGCTCAAACTACTATCACAAGTTCCTCTATGTATCTCATTCTCATATATGAAGCTTTTCTATTACTTTATGTTTTCATCTATGCAGTAAATTACATTTTTGGATCTAGGGTTATATGTCAAATAGGCTTGTTAAATCATACATCAAATTTATCATCCTCACAAATCAAAAGGACACAAACCCTAGGAGATTGGATCTCCCTTATGGCAGTAAGCTAATTATCAACCCTAGTTGGTTTATGTCCAAATGCAGAGTCAAGTGAAAAGAGGTTAATCTTAGTTGGAACTAGGATCACTTTTTCTACTCCATAGGTGGTAACTTATAGTTAGGGTGGAGATCAACAAATAGCTAGGATGACAACATGAAATCTATTAGTTTTTTTAGTTCTAATTATTGTCGTGTATGGCTATCTTACAACCCTTGTCCTTGTTAGCGTGTTTTCCAGTATCTAGATCCCAATTATCCTTTATTATTACCCTTTACCTTTAGCCAAGTTCCTTTTCCAATTTATAACATGTCACTATTGTACTTCCTCACCTTAATTTCTTTTATGTAGTAGATCTTCATAAATCTCTTCCCAAAATAGAGGGTTAAAGTTTTTGTGGTGGTTTTAGCTATTCCATTAGCATCTCTCTCTCTCTCTATACACACACAATATACATACGTACATATATGTGTGTATGTATATATGTGTATATATATACATATGCATATATATATATACACATATACATACATATATATATACATACATATATATACACATACATATATATGTAGATATATAGATACGTATATACATATGTATATATACACACATATATATATATACATACACATGTATATATACATATATATGTAGATATATAGATATGTATGTATATGTACATATATATGTGTATATATATACACACATATATACATATACATGTATATATGTATACATATACATATGTATATTTATACACACACACACACACACACACACACACACATATATATATATAAATGATAGAACTAGTAAAATGGCACAATGTCAAAAGTAATGATGAGCGATCACCCCTCCAAGCTTCATTTATCAGATACAAATGTTATATAATTGGAAATGAAGGTGAATGGATGAAGAACCTCAAATCCCATCTTCAAGATCACACGTTCTCATTCCTACTATAATATTTATATAGTATAGACAACAAGGCCTTGAAGGGAAACATAGCTATGGGTGGATTGACTTATCCATTTCTATATACATATATGTGTGTATATACTTACACATAAACATACACATACACATATATGCATATACATATACATGACTATATTTAATACTATATGTATGTATGTGTGTAAGTACATACACCATTATATACACATATACATATACATACATATATATACACACAGAAAAACATATAGATGTGTGTGTTTGTATGTATATACATACATATTTATATATATATAACATTAGATATAGTCATGCATCCCATCATTGAATTTTCTATGTGTAATACCTATGTTTTGTTTCTCTTGTTTGAGTTAGATTTTTACTATTGTTGGCACATATTAACTACTCTTCATAGATTCTTTTGTAGAATAGATGTATATGCAAGAGTGAAGATTGGAACCTATATGAGGATCAATATCTCTCCTATGAAACAATGAATAGAGCATGAACAAAAATCAATTGTATTTCTGAATTTAAGATTCTATAGTTTCATTCACTCAGAGATGCATTTACGGAACCTTAAACATCTCAAACTGAACTATGTAGTAAGAGGTTTTCCCCATCAACAATACACTCAGAAATTCTGATTTATGACAGACTAAGTCACTACAGCAGTATGCAAACTGCCAAATAAAGACTACATAGATCTATAAATAAAAAGAGCAGCAATGTAATAACAGACCCAACTTGTAGCTTCACATAAGACCCTGCAATGAGAAAATAACCATAGCAAATGTAGACCACAATCTGCCAAGGTACACGTCCAACTTCTATCTCTTATGGCGTCACTCCTAGCAGCTCCAGACTTGTATAAACCCTCAAGTCCACCTCAGGATGTCTGATATCAGACTTAAATAGTGGCAGCCAAGCTCCTGAAACTAGTCGCTTGACCCCCAAAGGCTCACGTGCCCTCCCTTAATCCTCAAGCAGCTGGAAATACTGTTGTTTAAGAGTTTGAAGAGGTCACACCCACCATTCTGTGCAGTCATGTCCAGACAGAGGCTCAAGTCCTTTATATATCTCTGTTTCTACCTTAAAACCCAACGTCCAGACCTTTTGTAAATGCTCAACAATACATTAGCAAAGGTAAGAATAAAGTATGATAAAGATATGGTGGCAGAACTATATGAAATCACCCACTAAAACTGTAAACCAATACTCCAGCCAGACATTAAAAAAAATGAAATAAAAGCTTAGGAGGAATAGCGGTTCAAACTCCCAACTCAAATATTAAACCCATGCTTCTCATACAAGTTGAATACAATCGTTAATCTTCATTTTTGTCTCTGCAAGAGACTCACAAAAATGTCAACACTGTATGATCTCCTCCTCGAACCACCTAGGGTGGATTCGTTTCACTACCAAAACTAGATGCCCTAGGGTTTCTCTCTCCCCAAGACCTAGGAGCTGCAAGAGCTCTCCAAAGTGAAAGTGAGAAAATAAACCAAGCATAGTGAAAATGAGCCTCCAAATCCCTTTTTATATTTCTCACTTTAATTTCCCACCCAAATAATAATAAAGTGACTTTATTAAATCACCTTTTAATATTGCCTTAAAATTCACTTTATAACATATTTAATTAATCACTTAACATTACCTTTTTAAATTTCACTTTTCCTGCGAGGTAATATTAAATAATTAAATAAATGAATTCTTGTATTCCACCTTTATTCTATGGAAATTAAATAGACTAAAATAACTACCTGGATGATCATAGAGAATGGAACATTACACTTCCCTACTCTAATATTAGTGCACATGTGTCATCTTGTCCCCTTCCATGTGTTTACCCCTTGTTAAATTATTTATTATTTTTATTTTAACCCCTAGTCCCAAGTATCTTCCCCCTTTACATGACCCCTTACCCCTTTGCCTTGCCACCTTTTTATCCCCATAATCGAACTATTTAATAAAACCTATGGCCTAATCCCAATGTAAGGACTACCTTCAAGCTCCTATGTTTTAATGTATTAGGATTTCAAAAGTCCTTCAAACCCTATTTTTCCATTAATAAAAAATAACCTCCTAAAATTTCAACCTTCAAATCTCCTAGTGATTGGGATCAGCACACATAGATGAATTTTTTTCCTCTCAAGTGGTCCTAGGAAATTGAGCCTTTTTTAGTTTTGGGACCTCTCCCCACCCTTGGGTGAATGGTTTGTAGCAATGTCATTGCATCCAATCAAATTTAATTTTTTATAACTAATTAATCTAATTACAACTAATATTGCCTACTATGTTCCTAGCCCAAATTCCCTTTGAAATTATTGAAAGGACCTGATAATCTCTTATTTTAACACTATAACAACAAAATTTCAACTTAAGAGCAAAATTTAAGTGATGTTTCTTAAAGGATGAAGACATCTTGGTGAATAGAGCATTTATATATAGATTCAAATTTTCTTCAATCTATTATAGAATTTTTCAATAGCCTTGCTACAACTTCTATAGTCAGATCTTCACACTATGGTATTTTAATTTTCAATTTTTGTACTATCTTACAACCCTTGTCATTGTTAGCTTATTTTCTAGTATCTAGATCCCAATTATCCTTTCTTATTAATCTTTACCTTTAACCAAGTTACTTTTCCAATTTCTAACATGTCACTATTGTACTTCCTCACCTTAATTTATTCTATGTAGCATATCTTCATAAATCTCTCCCCAAAATAGAGGGTTAAATTTTTTTGTGGTGTTTTTAACTATTTCACTAGCATCTCTCTCCTATATGCACACACAATACACATGTGTGTGTGTGTTTGTGTGTGTGTATGTGTATGCATATATGTCTATATGTATATATATGTGTGTGTGTATACATATAATATATATACATACACATATAATAACACACATATGCATGTATGTATGCATACCAAAGAATGATAGAACTAGTAAAATGACACAATGTCAAAAGTAGAGATGAGTGATCATCTCTCAAAGATTTATTTTCTATTTATAGTTGTGAGAACTCACTTTGAGGGGCTATCTATCTATAATTACAAATGAAGGTGAATGGATCAAGAAACCCATATCCCATCTTCAAGATCACACATTCTCATTCCTCTTATAATATTTATATAGTAAGGGCAATGGAGGCCTAAGGGCATCGTAGTTGTGGGAAAATTGACTTATCCATTTATATATATATATGTATGTATGTATGTATGTATGTATGTATGTATGTGTGTGTGTGTGTGCATACATATATACATATACACATACACATACGCATACACATACACATACACATATATATATATATATATGCATGACTATATCTAATATTATGTATATGTATGTATGTACGTATGTACATATGTATTTATACATACATACACACAAACAAACATACATACATACATACATACATACATATATACATACATATATACATACATACATGCATGCATCATCCATGCATGCATCCCATCATTGAATCACATACATGTGTAATTCCCATATTTTATGTTTCCCTTGTTTGAGCTAGATGTTTACTATTGTTGGCACATAGTAACCACTATTCATGGATTCTTTTGTATGATAGATGTATATGCAAAAATTGTTAGGATAGGTGACATTATAATTGCTATCCTAAGTTGATTTATGTGTCTCCACATTCTTTGGAAAGTGTTCTAGGGGACGTGAGGGAAAAAATATTTATTATTTATTTTCCTATGACAAATTGTAATTGCATTCAAAGAGGTGGACCCTTTACGATGGTGATTACAAAGAATTTTGGAAGGATATTCCTTTTGAGCATCCAACTTTGTGAGTGGGGACCACTTTGGTGTGTATGTCCTTGCATGTTATTTGCATGTTTTGCATGCTCTTGCATGGTTGGGCGCCCAAGTTTGCATGTTTTTGCATGTAGTCATTGGAGCCATCGAAGAGTTATGGAGCACTTGGGATTGATCAATTCTAATTGGTTGTGGGTTAGGTGCCCATGTGAAGGCCATGTGATAATTTAATATTTTATGCCATGTTTATGGGTTGTCCACTAAGGGGGGCATGTGATTTTCCTGGTGGTTTTGCTTGTTGTTTTAGGATACCATTTGTGGTATTCTCTCCCACAAACTTCTATATATTGGAGCCTTGAGATGGTGGTTTGTAAGAGTTTGTTTGCAGGTTGTTAGAGTGACGAAGTGCTACCGAAGTACAAAGAGGATTGTTGTATTGATGTACTTCCTTGAAGATTAATATAAACATGGAATCTCTTTGGGTGTGGAATTTTTTCCCACAAGGGTTTCTCCAAGTATATCGTGTGTCACTTGTGTTTGATGACTTATTGTAGATTTTATTTCATTGTTACAATTGTCAATCACATAATATTTCTATGGTAATCTTGAATAAATAATTTCAGATTTGCAACCACTTTAATAAGTTCATATTACTGCAGTTATACCTTTATTTCCAACAAAAAGGAATATTGAAACATATATGAAGATCAATATCTCTTCTATGATAAAATTTATCATTTTTATTTCATAATTTATTATACTCTACTTTAGAAAACTTATTCCTCAATGAGTCATGACCCTACAAAAAGTGAGGGGAAATGTAAGATTGAGAATTGCATACTTTGTAATTTACTTTGTTTTATTTGTACTCATTTTAGTTGTCATCCTCACATGCATGTTTTAGACCTCATTTATAATCTTCCCTACTTTAATCTCAATGGGAATGTATCATCTTGTCCCATTCCATGTGTTTACCCCTTATTTATTTATCATTATTTTATTTTAACACCTAGTCCCAAGTGCCTTCCCCCTTTACACGACCCTTAACCCTTTGTCTTGCCACCTTTTTATCCCCATAATTGTACTATTTAGTAAAACCTATGGCCTAATCCCAATGCAACAACCACCTTCAAGCTCCTATATTTTAATGTATTAGGCTTTTAATGACCCTTCAAAACCTATTTTTCCCTTAATAAAAAAAATAACCACCTTTAACCTCCTAATATTTCAATCTTCAGATCTCCTAGTGATGGGAAGCACTACACATAATTGGAAAAAATTTCTCTCAAGTGGTCCTAGGAAATTGGGCCTTTTTGAGTTTTGTGACCTCTCCCCACCCTTGGGTCAATGGTCTATAACAATGCCCTTGCATCTAATCAAATCTATTTTTTATAACTAATTAATCTAATTACAACTAATATTGCCTACTATGTTCCTAGCCCAAATTCCCTTTGAGATTATTGAAAGGACCTCACAATCTCTTATATTAACACTACAACAAAAAACTTTCAACTTAAGAGAAAAATTTAAGTGATTTATTAAAGGATCAAGACATCTTGGTGAATAAAGCATATATACATAGATTCAAATTTCCTTCAATATATTGTAGGATTTTTTAGTAGCCCCACTACAACTTCTATAGTCGAATCTTCATACTATGGCATTTTAATTTTTAATTTTTACACTAACTAGCTTAGATTTTTTGCATTATAGTTTGATTTTAGCTTCTAATCTATAGAGTCTCCCTCATTAGCCATCCTTGTTCATCCTCATCCTTTTCCATCCATTGCCATTCCCATTTCTCCCATATTTTCCTTCTTCCATCCTCCCCTAGTCTCATTGTAACTCCAGGACCACTTAACTTGTATTTACCTTTACATTTTCATCAAAATAACTAATTTTTTTTTTATGTCATTATGTTTAGCCCATAAATTAGTACCATATTATTTTCCAGTAGCTTGTGTTAGTAGGTTTCCATTAGTTTACATTTTTCATTCTCCTAGTTGACCATAACTCAATTGAAGTCTCAAGACCTCCTAGTTTGTATTTAATCAAAAATCTAAAAAACTACTATTTAATATCAATCTTTTACTTCTCCATTAGTTTTTCATTTGTAGGACATAAATTTATTTTCCTTTATTTTTCACCAATCACCATTGTAAGCTTTCAAAAATCTAGTAATGGTATTTATTTCATAAATTTTAACAACTTATCACCCTTCTCACCATCTCACCCTTTTTCCTTGTTACCCTTCTCACTCTTCTCACCCTTTTTTCTTGCTACCCTTCTACTCTTTCGATTTTTGGTTTAATTTGGTGTTAGTTTAAGAGTAGACTATCTTTTAGAATTTGAACTTTATTGTATATCCTTTTATAGGTTTGTTGAAAATTAAAACCATATTTAAGATATTTCTATTCTTACATGGCTAACTTTGTGTAAGAGAATGGATAAAATCATAAGTTTAGATCCCACAAAAGAGGAATTATTTAGGAAGTAAAAACTTTTAAATTGTCTTCCTATTCTAACTTTCTAAGGAGCAAAAATTGGGCAACTAAATATTGATTCAGTTCAACACAATCCTATTTTTGATCTATTGCATTGGTTTCTAGAGCATCCACCAATTTCTTAGTTTCCCTATAGCCATGGTTATATTCAAATTTATAAAAAAATTCAAGAAGGGATCAAATCAACTATAAAATATTATTCAAAAAGTTAATTTGGATTCACATTAATTTTTCAAGAATTCCACGATGTACCTACTAGGTTGGTAACTTTGACAATAAATTATTACTCTCAAATACTCTAAATATAAAATATGAAAAATCTTGAGACCTAATATTCTAAATCCTTGTTTAAGTGTTATATAATTAGTTGGAAAATTTTGTCTCATTTGTTTCATTGTTTTAGTTTTTGTTCTATTGTTTTACCCATTCTTTGTTTTGTCTACTAGTTTGCATTTATTTTGTTGATTATTTATCCTAGTTTTAAACTCCTCCTTGCTAATCTAGCATTTTTCAATGATTATTATTGCTTGGCCTTGGCCTTTCCCTATTGTGTTAATTAGACAACCTATTGACACCTTGTTGTGATGCCTTGTTGAATGCATACAATTATTTTTTTCATCTAGGGAGATTTTAAATATCTTAAAATAATTAATTAGACTATGTTAGGTAAATATAGATCAATTTTGTTTTCTTTACTATGTATGAATGTCTCACTTTATTTGAACCTTATATAATTTAAAATTTAAAACTTTTTGGTTTGTTAGGTAGATACATTATGGTTTAGGTAATAAGGTTTATCTTTTATATTAACACCTCTATTCACCTTAGTAGACCCTAACCCAAAATAGACTTCATTTCCCATGACAAAAAGGAAAGAAATACTATCCAAAAAATGAAAAACATTTATTGAGAAAATAAAAAGAAAGAGAAAATTAAATGATTACTTGATCCTAGGTAATCTAGGTATCTCTATCAGAGCTATAAATACCAAGCTCATAATGGAGAAAAGTCTAGATTTTGGTAACACATATGTTGTGCATATTTGTAATATGGTTTGCACACTATTGTTGGCTTAGGGGTCAATTTTTCTTCTAATGTTAATTTCCTTCTCCACGAGTCTTGATCCTTTTATAGACTCTGAAAGGGTAAAAAAGTTCACATGCATGTACAATATGATTTGAAGGTCTTTCATGCATCTTTATACATGATTTAATTTTTTCATAGTTGAATAATGTTTATTGTGCAATTGTGTTCGTGTTTGTAAAGTTTTCCTTCAACTAAAGATTCTATATTTTTAGACATTCCCTAATGTTTTCCCTATATAGCTATTATTTTTTGTGCTTTGTTGCATAAACCCATGGTTCCATTTTATTTATTTGATTTTAGTCACTTATTCTAGTTAAATATGCCCTAGGTCTTTTGGAACTTTGTGTTTCCTTTTATTTCAAATATAAATCTTGATTTACGCACATCTTAGGGAATATTCCTTCAATTTCTTTGTTTGTGTCACTAAGTGCATTTTATCCACACATTTGCATTTAATTTAAAGCATTGGTTGTTGTTCACTCTAGTTATTTGTTTTCTTTATTTTTCACTTCCCTTTTCTAGAATGATATTTCCATCTAAATCCCAAAATATTTTATATCCTGGTTTATTTTTTCTCATGTCTAGTTTTACCTTTGTCATTTTTGGTACCTTTCCTCAAGTTTCTTGTTAGCCTTCTTATTCACATTTGAACTATTAGGGATTTAAATCAATTATTTGCATGTTCACATTTTACTTTGGCACCTTTCTTTCTCACTTTCCTATACCTTGCAGCTTATGATTTGATTTTGGTGAAAATCCTATAGGGCAATTTATTCTTTTGCCCCATGCCACATATCCCCACATCCTTACATTTCCATTTCTTCTCACTTTGTTAAGATGAATATTAAGAACTCTATAGGTTATTAGATAGGATATAATTCCTCACATCCTTATTTATTCTAAAGTTCTTGATATATTTCCACTTGTTACTATTAAATGTGAAAGGGTATCCTAGTCTAGCTAGTAGATTAACCCAAATCAATCTTTCCTTTGCTTAACATTGGAACATGAACCAACAAGGGTGTTATGTTTGGATAACTACCTCAAAGGAGACCCAAACTGATTGGGTTTTTTTCCTTTGTTGCAAATAGGATAGATTGCTAAGATGTGATTTAATTAACTTAATTGATATAATTCTTAATATGAAAATACAAATGATCACACAAACAAAAACAAAAAACCATAGAAACAACTACAAATTTGAAATGCCCAGATAGAGGGGAACCTTCCATTGTAAATAAATGTTGAATTAGAGGGACAAGGGTGTTGGGTTCCCTATTCCTAGGGTTTTAGGTTGTTCTAAGCTTGTGTCCACTTGTCATAATATGATTTGCCTTCCTGTATCCTGTCACTGTCGAGAGTTTCTAGATTCAAATCTACACACATAATTTAGAGGGAAAATGGTTGTGTTGTATAATATTTTTCTAGTCAAACCTTGTGTTGGTGTTCCCACCTCCATAACAACAATTGGTGCAGTCACGATTAGGAGGGTCCTCAAAGAGAACAGTCCAAACCGTGCAGCAAGAGTAAACACAACTAAAAACAACTCAAAGATATGAAACAAATGTAGATTTAGTCATTCAATATATATATGATAGAATTCAAATACAAGTTGGTCGACAACATGCAAGCTTACAATTAGGGCTCACAAGCTTGATCTCACAATTACAAAATATGCTCAATATATAGCAGTGAAGCTCTTTCGCAAGAATCTAAACTATCAATCTTCTCTAGATTAATAAAACTACTTTCCTAAGGATCTATTACATCAATATATATCATCTTTGAATCATAATATTCCTCTATGTCAGCCCAAGAAGGTTTCACACTCCACAAAAGAGGTCTAACGTGTGTACACAGATAGGTCAGACTTAAATGGATAGGACTCCTCTGCAAATGAATGAAATGAATTGTGGAATCCCAAGGAAGGTCGGCCATGAACCACAAAACATTGAATGATGTGTCATTAGTATTTGCAAGTCTTCTCCTTCAGCTGATTGTCCAAGATTGTCGGGATGCTTTGTTTTGAGAAAATAGTTGATCTTCTAATAGCGATAACTTTCTGGTAACAGGCCCAAATGCTCTGGAAATCGGATATGATGTAGATGAACATGTCTAGATGCTAAGTCCATCTTTGTAAGGTCTAAAATGAAATTGTGACAGAATGTAGATTGAAATAAAAAAACTTCTTATGATTGAACTGAATAGGAAAATGAAAAGAAACAAACTAAAATGCAAATATTTTTGGTTGATGAAAGATTGCACATGAACCAGGGATGCTCATGCATTAGACAATCGGTGTTGATTTGAAAGTGATTCCCTCACTTTGATGGGGCTAGAGAGAAACCAAGGCTATCTACCTCAACTTGATATATCCAAGATGAGTCTTTTGTTGGTTTGCCTTTCCACTTCACAAGATATTCTTTGTACTACCTTCCTCTAGTGTTACATGCAATTTTTTTGTCCAAGATGTCTTCAACCTATTCCAGTACTTGTTGTGGTAATTTTTTCTTCAATTCTTCTTCCATGTTGTTACTGAACTCCATTTCATGATACTGATATAGGTCTGCAATGTTGAAAATAGGTGATATACTCAATATCTCTGATAACTCCATTTCATATGCATTTCCTAAATCAAATTTGTTGAGTATCCTACAAGGTCCAAACTTCTTCATCTTCAACTTGTTATATGTCCCAACTAGAAATCTCTCTTTTCTCAAGTACACCATCACTTCATCTCCCACTTCAAATTCTTTATCTATCCTCTTCTCGTTTGCTTGTTCTTTGTACTTATTGTTCATCTCCTTCAGATGTTTCTTAACCTGATTTTGCACTATCTTCATGTGATCTACAAATTATTCTACTTTTGCACTTCTCTTTTCTTCCATACTAATATCTCTCAACTATGCTACTCCTCTAGGGTTTGCTCTGGTAACAATCTCAAAAAGTGTTCTTCCTGTACTCATGTTCACTGAATTATTGTATGCAAACTCTACTTGTGAAAGAATCAAATCCGAACCTCCTGCCTTCTCTCCAACCAAACATCTCAAAAAATTTCCCAAACTCCTATTCAATACCTTTGTTTGTCCATCTGTTTGTGCATGAAATGTTGAATTGAACTTCAAATCTGTCTTCATCATCTTCCAAACTGTCTTCCAAAAGTATCCAACAAATTTTGTATCTCTGTCTAAAAATATACTCTTAGGTAATCCATGCAATCTCACAATCTCTTTAAAAAATAGGTTTGCTACATGTACTGCATCAGTTGTCTTCTTATAGGGTATGAAATGATCCATCTTTGAAAATCTTTCTACTACCACAAATATAGAATCATGTCCTCTCTGTGTCTTCGGCAATCCCAATATGAAATTCATATTGATGTCTTCCCAAGGTCTCTCTAGTACTGTCAAAGATTTGTACAATCCAGTGTTCTGACTACTCCCTTTTGCAACTTGACAAACTCTGCAACTCTGAACATTTCTCCTTACATCCTTATAGATCTGAGGCCAAAAGGAGTGTTCACTTACCAATGTCACTATCTTATCCATGCCAAAATTTCTTGCCAATTCACCACCATGCTTCTCTTTTATCAGACTGTCTCTCATTGAACTCCTCGGTATGCATAGTTGATTTCCTTTGAACAACATATCTTCCTAAATGAAATAGTCTAACCACTTACTCCTATCTGACACCACAGGTTCCTTAAATGCTTTCCAAGGTTCTACAAAATTGGTGTCTCCCTCATACATGTGCTTCAATTCATCAAAACCCGACACTTCAACTCTCAGCTCTATCAATAAATTCCTCCTCCTACTCAAGGCATCAAAAACTTTATTTGTTTTTCCACTTCTATGCTTAAAAAAAAGTTATCTCTAAATGAACTCTACCCATCTCATATGTCTCTGACTCAACTTACCTTGATTGTTCAAATATTGCAAAGCTTGATGATCTGTATACAACTCAAACTCCTTAGGCAATAAGTAATGTCTCCACTTCTTCAAGGCTTGAATTATGGCATAGAACTCTTGATCATAAACTGAATGTCTTCTCCTTGCATCATTCAACTTCTCACTGAAATATGATACAGGTCTACCTTCTTGACTTAACATTGCTCCTATTGCATTTCCACTCGCATCACAATCAACTTGAAATACCTTATTGAAATCCGATAATTCCAAAATAGCTTGCTCTGACACTTTTTTCTTTAATAATTCAAAACTCTTATCTGCTCCAAATGTTCACTTAAATTCCTTTCTGTCACCTCTCATTGTCTCTGTCATAGGGTTACATATTGAACTAAAATTTTGGATGAACTTTCAGTAGAAACTAGCTAATCCATGAAATTATCTAACTTCTCCAATGTTCTCAGGTGTAGGCTATTCAACAATTTCTCTTACTCTCTCAAGGTCCATCTTCAACCCTTCCACAAAAATCACAAATCCTAGATATACCAACTCTTCCTTCATGAAACTACACTTCTTAAGGTTTATCAACAATTTCTCTTCTCTCAGGTGTAGGCTATTCAACAATTGCTCTTACTCTCTCAAGGTCCATCTTCAACCCTTCCGCAAAAATCACAAATCCTAGATATACCAACTCTTCCTTCATGAAACTACACTTCTTAAGGTTTATCAACAATTTCTCTTCTCTCAGTCTCTGCAATACTTGTCTTAGGTGCTACAAATGTTCTTCCTTTGTCTTACTAAAAATCAAAATGTCATCCAAATATACAATCACAAACTTACCCAAGAATCTCTTCAAGACTTCATTCATCAATCTCATGAAAGTACTTGGTGCATTTTTCAATCCAAAAGGCATCACTAACCAATCATACAACCCTTCATTTGTCTCAAAATCAGTCTTCCATTCATCTCCTTCTCTGATTCTAATCTGGTGGTATCCACTCTTCAAGTCTATCTTTGTAAAATACTTTGCTCCACTCAAACAATACATGATATCATCCATCCTAGGCAAAGGGAATCTATACTTAATTGTGATTTTTTTATTGCTCTAGAGTTTGTACACATTCTCCATTCTCCATCCTTCTTAGGTGCTAATACTATAGGCACTACACAAGGACTCAAGCTTTCTCTGTTCAAACCTTTCCTCAACAACTCTTGTATCTATCTATTCAATTCTTCATTCTCTATTGGTTTCATTCTATGTGCTGCTTTATTAGGCAAACTAGCTCCAGGTATAAGATCCATGAGATGACCGATACTCCTTACAAGTGGCAATCCTTCAGGTACATTATCTGATATGATGTCTCCATATTCTGTTAGCAACTCTTTTATCTCCTTCGTCCATGATTCTTCATTCTCCTTCTTCAATGTTTTAGGATTCTTAGGGATCAAAACATAACACATATTCTCATGTCTCAAACCATCCAAAAAATTTCTTCCATCTACCAAACATATTCTAGCATTCCCACACACCTCACTCTTAAGATCATCTTCCAAAGGAATCAAGGTAATTATCTTTCCATTTGATGTTATGGTATATGTATTCTTTCTCCCATCATGTATAGTTTTTCTATCATACTGCCAAGGTCTACCCAACAAAATATGACATACATCCATAGGCATAATATCACACAAGACTTCACCATGATAAGATCCAATATAAAATTCACAAAAAATTGTTCACTCACCAGTACCTTATGACCATCTTGAATCCATGCTATTTGATAGGGCTTAGGGTGTTTCAATCTTTCCAACTTCAACTTAGTCACCATCTCCTCTAAAACTAGGTTATTTGAACTACCACTATCAATTATAACTTTACAACACTTACCTCCTGATTTGCATATGGTTTTGAACAAAATTTTCCTCTGCATTGGTTCTTCATTTGTCTCTGCCTGAAATAGTACTCTCCTCATCGCAAGTGATTCTCCTTTCTCAGGTTTACCAACCAAACTCGGTGATCTAACAGGTTCTTCTTCAACATAGGCCACTCTTCCACTGTTCTATGTCCTTTTGCTTGTACTTCCTTGATTACATTCAAATGCTCTATGTCCTTCACCTCCACACTTAAAATAGGTTCCTCTGAATACTCTCCTATCAATTCCTCTTCCTTCTCTTTTGTATCCTTCACTTCGGTACGCATTAGGGTTTCCTCTCTAATAGAAGGTTATGTCATCTCTCTGGTCTGCACTGTTATCTCTATCTTCTTTCTTGAATGTGTTCTCATGTCTGTTTTGCTCTACATAAGATCTCTCTCCTCCAAAAAAAAAATGCTTCTCTAAAATTTACCTCCTTTACCTCTCTGTCTTTTCTCATGCTTTTTATTCAACTTCTCTTCAACTTTCAAGGCAAACTGATATGCTTCTTCCAATGTAGTCATTCTTACCAAACTCATTTCTTCTTGAATGTTCAATCTTACTCCATTGATGTATCTAGTCACTTTCTCCTTACTTTCTTCGCTATGTCCAATCCTTATGATCATCTTATGAAATTCTTCAATGTACTCCTTCACAGATGTCTCCTTTTGTCTCAAATTTTGTAGTCTCTTCAATAGCTCCAACTCATAGTCAGTAGGTATAAACTGATTCTTCATCTTTGTCACCATTATATCCCATTTTGTAATATTTTATTTTCCTCTTCTGTTTCTATTTGAATCCATGCTATTTGATAGGGCTTAGGGTGTTTCAATCTTTCCAACTTCAAATTAGTCACCATCTCCTCTAAAACTAGGTTATATGAACTACCTATAACAATTATAACTTTACAACACTTACCTCCTGATTTGCATATGGTTTTGAACAAAAATTTCCTCTGCGTTGGTTCTTCATTTGTCTCTACCTGAAATAGTGCTCTCCTCATCACAAGTGATTCTCCTTTCTTAGGTTTACCAATCGAACTTGGTGATCCAACAGGCTCTTCTTCAACATAGGCCACTCTTCCACTGGTCTTTGTCCTTTTGCTTGTACTTCCTTGATTACATTCAAATGCTCTATTTCCTTCACCTCCATACTTAAAATAGGTTCCTCTAAATACTCTTCTATCAGTTCCTCTTCCTTCTCTTTTGTATCCTTCACTCTGGTATGCATCAGGGTTTCCTCTCTAATAGAAGGTTTTGTCATCTCTTTGGTTTGCACTATTATCTCTATCTTCTTTCTTGAATGTGTTCTCTTGTCTATTTTGCTTCGCATAAGATCTCTTTCCTCTGAAAAAATGTTCTACTTCTCTAAAATTTACCTCCTCTACCTCTCTATCTCTGCTCATGCTTTTTATTCAACTTCTCTTCAAATTTTAGGGAAAACTGATATGCTTCTTCCAATGTAGTCATCCTTACCAAACTCATTTTTTCTTGAATGTTCAATCTTACTCCATTGATGTATCTAGCCACTTTATCCTTGCTTGCTTCACTATGTCCAATCGTTATGATCATCTTATGAAATTTTTCATTGTACTCCTTCACAGATTTCTCCTTTTGTCTCAAATTTTGTAGTCTCTTCAACAGCTCCAACTCATAGTCAGTAGGTATAAACTGATTCTTCATCTTTGTTGCCATTCTATCCCATTTTGTAATCTTTTCTTTTCATCTTTTGTTTCTATCCAACTATACTTCTTTCCACCAAATAGCACCATGTCCCTTCAACTTTTTCTTTGCAAAATTCATCTTCTCCAAATCTTCAATTTCTTCATACTCGAAGTATTCTTCTAGGTCATTTATCCAATCAATCAACTCCTTGGGATTTAAATTACCAATGTAGTTCAACACATCAACTCTAGGTCTCTTTCCAATATTTGAAATAGCTCACAACATCTTCACTTGATCTGATTCTTCTTCTTCATCATCTCCTAGGGTTTTTCCATTTTGATTAGTGGATCAAAATTCATCATCATCATCACTTTCAACATTAGGTCTAGGTGTAAATCCTCTTCTTCTATCTTCTTCAACAACATCAAGATGAAATTGCATGGTTTTCATCAATTCCATCATCTCATCTATCCTTCAGGCCATTGTACCAACAACAGGTATTCTCCTTGGCGACATCTCTTCCTAGGATCAAGTGCAAACTACCTCAAGTTCGACAATCAGGCTACAAGGTGACAACTACCTCACAATCGGTGATCGGTTGTGACATAAGTAACCTGTCTTAGATTCAATGATCTATCCACAATAAGATCTTACATAAATCCCTCGCCAACTTCGCTCAATTCACTCCCAAAGATTCGAACTTTCACTCTAATACCACTTGGTGCAATCACGGTTAGGAGGGTCCTCAAAGAGAACAGTCCAAACCGTGCAGCAAGAGTAAACACAACAGAAAATAACTCAAAGATATGAAACAAATACAGATTTAGTCATTCAATATATATATGATAGAATTCAAATACAAGCTAGCTGACAACATGCGGGCTTACAATTAGGGCTCATAGGCCTGATCTCATAATTACAAAATATGCTCAAGATATAGCAGTGAAGCTCCTTCTCAAAGAATCTAAACTATCAATCTTCTCTAGATCAATAAAACTACTTTCCTAAGGATCTATTACATCAATATATATCATCCCTGGATCATAAGATTCCTCTGTGTCGGCCCAAGAAGGTTTCACACTCCACGAAAGAGGTCTAACGTGTATACACATATAGGTCAGACTTAAATGGATAGGACTCCTCCACAAATGAATGAAATGAAGTGCAGAATCCCAAGGAAGGTCGACCATGAACCACAAAACATTGAATGATGTGTCATTAGGCTCTGCAAGTCTTCTCCTTCAATTGATTTTCCAAGACTGTCAAGATGCTCTATTCTGATAAAACAGTTGATCTTTTGATAACAATAACTTTCTAATAACAAGCCCAAATGCTATGGAAATCAAATATGATGTAGATGAACATGTCTAGATGCTAAGTACAACTCCACAAGGTCTAAAATGAAACTACGGTAGAATGTGGACCAAAATATAGAAACTAGTTATGATTGAACTAACTTAACTGAACAGGAAAATGAAAAGAAACAAACTAAAATGCAAATATTTTTGGTTGATGAAAGATTGCTTGTGAACCAGGGATGCTCCTGCATCAACAATGATGATGATGGTAAATATCATGTGCTCTAAGGGGAGAAGAGGAAAAGTAAATGATAGGGATTGTAATAAATGTAATAACATAAGATAGATTTACCTTAGATATGAAACCCTAGTTGGAGTGATGGAATATCATAAGTTGTCACAAATATTTGATGAAGAAGTAGTGAGTTGCCTTGAGTACTTGCAATGGATAGAGAGTTATATCAAGCATGTAGAGAATAAGTTACATGTATGTTCATGATTAGTGCATATTCATTCATAATTTATAGTTCATCCTAGTTGTCCAAATGAAAGGGAAATACTTGTTTATATATGCAGCTCTAGTAATTTCTAGAGTTAGGTCGACAAGGTACCATTTTCTAGAAAATATAGGCCGATATTTGAATTTATATATATTTTTTAAATTACAAGATAGGGACACCCAACACCCCTGTTTGGGTCTTTTTTGCTCCCAAAACTAGAGATGTCAAGGAAATTAATATATTTTTCTTAATCTAGCCCCAAAATGAACAAACTATAAATATAATTAATTATAAATGCAAACTAGGGTTCCAAACGTAGTATGAAATTGCCAGGGGTGAAAATTTATGACACTTCACTTAGCCCCCACTTTAGTGAGGGTATGAGCGTATGCTCATACTCACACTAAAGTATGGAGAAGATAGATCTCTTTATCAAAATTCCAAAGAGACATGATGACACCAAGCTGAGAGATGTGGTAGCCCCCAAAATTAGGATCTTATCAATTTATAATGTCAATATAAGAAGGCCACACACATAAAAAAGATATATCACAAGGGAAAATTTTGAGCGTATACTAAACAAACAATAGAGTGCACATAAAGCATACACAAACATGAAACATACATGAATCGTACATGAAGCATACACAAGGAATGCATGAAGCACACGTGAGACATACATAAGGCACACATAATGCATAAACAAAGCATACATGAATCATAGAGCATATATGAACATACACGAAACAAACATGAAGAAATCATGGAGAGAAAAAAGCATACGACAATAGCATCAATACATACTATCTAAAACAAAAATCTGAGTTAGCAAGGTAATGAGATCTTAATATGAAAGGTTATTTCAATACCAAGCATCATCTCTTGAATGCAACACACATATAGATGAATTTTGAAGGGGAGAGAAGAATGTAATGATTCAATTGATTTATATAAAGGAAAAATACATACAAATAGATGGGGAGCAATCAATATAGGAAAAAGGAGGGTACATGACTTAGGCATTAGCTCACTCTTTCGCTAGGGATCATGTACATTATAAAAGCCCACATAGACCACATGCTATCAAGTTGTGTTATGCTAGTTAACCATGGATGTGACAAATAAAGCCCTATAAAGCACACAAGCTAACAAGTTATGTTATGCTACGTGGCCTAAAGAGTTCACAAATTCATAGGCTAACAAGTTGTATTATGCTAGGTGATCATGTATTGTTAATGCCTCATGGAGTGTACAAATGTTTAACACCTTTGGGGACAAATTGATAGCCATGCCTTAGGGAGCACAAACATGTTTAACGACTTAGGGAATGTAAATCAATCCTCAAGGAGCACATAAATACACATCATCTTAGGGGATGAATTGATAACCATGCCTTGGAGGGTGTTATGTAAAATACCACAAAAAGGGGCACATTAATAAGCCAGAGCTCCAAACGTGTGCATAGGTAAGGGTGCATATGTGGATGCACAAATGGATAGGCGATATGTCCCCCTTAAAATGATAGCATATTTACATTTTTTATATTTTAAGGAAAAGAAAGGGTAGAGAAAGAATAGAGGGGATTATTAAGAAGGATGCACACCTTGAAAACCAATTATCCTTGCCCCCTAGTGTACAAATGAGGAAAACCATGCTAAAGACCATTGTGTTCCTACCATAGAAGGAATATGGTTGCAAATAAGATTGTACCACCATGAATGGAAATGAGCAAACACATGGAGCTACAAATGCCACATAGTGAGGAGAAACACAATAGAAGAAAGTTTATCATTTGTGAATAGGTGCATCAACATATGGAAGAATGATAGCACTAGAATCAAGAAATTATTGTATTTATTGCCAAAGATCTAACATTCACTGGTGGAATTTTCAAGCACTCGATGATATGCATAGAAAGAAGGATTTTGTTGATCATGTTTATGAAATTTCATGTGTTGGAGGAGGAAGAGTAATCAAGTGGGCTTTGAGAATCCTCAAAAAAATATGCTCTTGCTTAGATAGAGGATGAGGAGTAGGAAGGAATAATTTTTCTTGTGAAGAAAGGCTTGACTGCTCACAAGAGGAGGATATAGAAAATATTAGACAGTAGAGGGGAGGTTGTAGAAAAGGAGAAGGCTACAAACCTAAACCTTCTTTAGAAAATTTTAGTGTAGGTTTCAAAGGAACCTTAAATCCTTGTTTCATGCAACCTAAACTTTTTCCATTGTATCTAAATGTAGAAATAATTTTGAAACCAAGCCCATAATGTGTCTCCAAGTTAGATGTAGGAGGGGCCACCTTACAAATCTTTCCTAAATAAGAAGTATGATCATTTTTTTTAAGAAGCAAAAAAATTGACATGAAAAAAAGAATTGATTCCTTTGCAACAATGTAGATCCTTGTTGAGTGTGGAGATATTAGGAGGAGGGGGTCAATTTTAGATTCAATTGGTCCATGAGGAGTGAAATCTAAGAAGCCCCAATTGTAACATGCCCAAAGTTCTGCTAAAAAAATTTCCTAAGTTTTAACCCACAAGTGAATAAACCATGATGTCGTAACATAGTAATAAATTTTATTTTTCTAAAATGTAAATTACATGCACATATGAAATAAAAACTATTTCAATATTCCATTGCATTCCATTGTAATTTCACAAATCTTTCCATAATATTGATTTCATATAGAATAAACTCAAGTACAACATTCATGTTTACATACTTCTATTCAACAGAAACAAAGTACAAACATAGCTCTTCTGGGCTTTCAACACTAGAAATACATATGATCCAGGTTGTTCATCTTCAAATCTTTGGCTGCCAATTGATGAGAAGAAGCATCACTCAAGCACTTTTCTGCCAACCACAGACTTACTGCGGTCCCCTGCACATCTATCTATCAGGTAAGATGGCCCTACCCTTCAACGAAGAGATTGGTTGGATAACCCCATAATACTAGCCTTCCTCGAGCTTAGTGTTGTGTCCTACAAACTAGAACTTAATCATACGGTAGCTTCTACCTACGAGTATGACAATCCTAGACTAGAAAGTCTAATTAGAACATAGTGAATTGACAGTGTAAATAGTGGCAACTTACACTACTTTAGCCAAAGTACTCATAACCCCGAATTTAAAGTGGATGTCATCCTATTCACACACCTCCATAGCTTGATTTTTTAAGGCCATACATATTTTATGCATAGGCAATTCCCTCCATTGGGTAATCTTTAACCCCAGGAACAACCTATATCCTCTTAATTAAAATTACACTATGGTAACCCAATTGAAACATAAAACAATCTTCACTATCTCACTTATAAATAATCTATGACTATTTAAGAATGTCATAACATAGCCTATAGTAGAACACATAAACACTCATACCTACATACGTAGTATGCTAAGATAATTCCCTTATATGGGTATAAAAAGCACAAGACATCTCTTTCCTATTTCAATCAATTCAAGCAACACTCATAAAAGCAAGCGATCTTTTCAATTAAAACCAAAAGAATAAAGAAGATATCTAACATGCCTGTAATCAGATAGCTCTAGTTGATAAATCAGGTTTCCTAGCACAACCTCCACCAAATAGATTGCAAATCCTTCCCTTGACTAAGTCCCACAAAGATGACTCTCTAAAACCTCACTAAACTCACACCAAAAACCTCTCAAACTCATAGCTCAATATTGTAGCAGAGTAACACTCAGAAAACCAAAAATTTAGATAGCAAGAATGCATCCCAAATGAAGTGAAAGGATCCTCTATTTATACAAAAATATAAGCAACTAAAGGTTGGGAACAAGGTAACAAAACTGACACATCTTAGCTCAACTTAGAAAAAATAACAAAAGGTGGAAGCTGAAACAATGTACAGGAAACACATACACAACAAAAGAATAAGTCTCCCCAATCAATTGGACAACAAGAATGATTAGTATAAATGAAAGGTGATGGTTTCCTATAGATCAACTTATTTGGCCAGCTCTCTGTTCTGACCAATTCATATATTCTCACTGCTTCACATTTGTAATTTGTATTGCAAGTTAAGACTTCTACTTGGATCACACCTTCCTCAGTTTGACACCACCAAAACAACATGTTTCCTATTCCTATGGTCTGCATTAAGATTCTAGACTAAGTCAAATTTGATTTCATGCATTGTAAATTGGTTTACTTCCAGCATCGACTTAGTCAACATTTGATACCATGTAATATCCTTGGCTTATATTTCCTACATGCATATTATAACATTGCCTACTTAATAAACAACAAGTTTAATCTTTTAACATTGGCATATAGTATTATGCACTTAACTTAAAATATGTATGAAATGTGTTCAATACATTTCATGCGCTTATTAGAATATACAACGCTATCAACATTTATAATATAAACAACACTGTCAACATATATATATATATAACATTACATGTTATTATATATATGTATATACATATATATACAAATATATCAACTTACATGATTATAGTATGCATCATTCGATATTCGAATGCATATACATATATTCATTCATTCCATTTAATAATAATGCACATGTGTAAATATATACATATATATATATATATGTATATTTATATATATTAATACACTTGTATGGACATTTCCATTATGCCATATATATATATATATATATATATATATATTGTATATTTATTTAATATTGCCTTCTCACATACAATTCAACAACATCGATTATCATATATACATGAAGTATAATATATATATATATATATATACTTGTCCATTCGACGTTCCCATGCATATGGGTATTCCGTCCATATTGTAGACATATACATGCATACATATATACATTCAATGTATATATCACATTGAACAAATATAAACACATTAAGAAGAACTCACAATTGAAGAAAACTAGAACACTTAAAACTAAATCGAGAACAATCATAGACAAACCAAAACTTCTCCTAATTCATCCACAAGCAAGACTCAGGCAACTTACCTTTTCCAGGCTATTGACTAGACTTTACTAAACTTAGAAGTGAGTGTGTGATAGCTCAATTAGACTCATTTAGGGGTTACTCGACCAATTCTCTTCTCCTATGTGATACTTCCTCTCTCTTCTAGAGGATTGAATCTATCCTTGCATCCAACTTAGTACATGGAAAAAATAGTTAGTTTAATCAATTAAACCATCTTGCATCATATATATCATAAATAGAATCATTTCATAACTTCATTTGAATCAAATATTCATTTATTGTATTTCCAAATTTCATAAAGCATAAACACACACATTTAAAGCATTTTCACACAACTAGGTAAAAGTAAATAAGTAGTAGCACGATGGGGTGTAACACTAATTGTCATGAAGACACATGTTAGAAGAAGAAGACACATTATGGTGGAATTATGGTGTTTGTACTTTGTCAAAGTAGAAGTTGGAATAGTATATTTGAGTCGCTTAGAAAAAATAGATTGTGTACATGAAACATAAGGCTCCTTAGGTTTAGATTGTAAGATTTTGTGCATTCCAATGAAGGAGGGTGTAAAATCTAATGAAACACAATCATCATTGAAGAGCTTAGTGATATGTGATTTACAATTAGAAATATTGTTATCATTAGAAGGTGGTGGTTCTACTTTTGAAGATGAAAAATGAGTACAAAGAGATTTAGAAACAAGAGGTTGATATCTGGTTTTTGCTTGTAAGCAACTTTTTGGATTTAGATCTGCTTCAATCATATAGATCTTGTTATTATAGAAAATTTTATTGTATGGTGAAGAGTAGACATGACCTCCCACATGGCGTGAATCCACAGTCTACTAAGAAGAATATTATATGGAAGAGAATCAGGCATGACATGGATACGGGTAAGCGAATTCACAGGTCCTACCTCAACTAGTAGTATGATTGTGCCTAGTGACTATCTACCAACATTATCAAATCCATGAATAAAAAGAGTATTAAGTTTTATGAGAGATGTATCTACACGCTTAAGTAGTAGGTCAATGCTACAAACATTAAGGCTTGATCCATTATCGATTAGGTATGCTTTATTCCATTTTTATTAATTATGGATAAAATCATGAAGAAATCATATTGCTTTTGAATTTAAAGAGGAGGTAATTCATGTTGGTGAAATATAATATCCAAATTTGTTGAATGCATACCATTGAATAAGGTTGCTACATCATTCAGTTTGAATGATGGTGGTAGCACTATCTTCTATAAGGATTCCTAGAGAATCTATGGTATTCAAGTGAAGTTTGTATCAATTTCTAGAGACAAATCTTAGCCACAATACCACAAAATTTCTCAACAAGATCATCCTCTTTACCAACATGTTGAGAAAGATGAGGTGCAAGAAGAAGAAATGGTTGAGAAGGAGGAAGAGAAGTGGGAACAATTGGTGTTTGTTTAGGTTGTTTATTATTTCAAATGTTTTATGTGTGATCAATTTCAAGATAATGAGGTTGTTGCAACACATTTTGAACAAGATGGTTGTTTTAATTAAGTTGTTTTGCAAATTTAAAAATGTAACCAAGAGGTTGAGGTAGGTTTGGAACACCTTTAATAAAAGAATAGGATTAGTTTGTGCTTGAGGAACATTGGAATGAAGATGAACAACAAGTTTTGGTGTTACAAGTTCAATTGTGTTGACTATTTGTTGGCAATCCTCTATCAATGGGGATCCATGTGAGTTTAGAATCTCCATCTATGTGTGTTGCATTAACAAAAGGAAGAGCATTTGAATGAAGAGTGGGTAAAGTGATGTTAAGAAAGGTATTAATGATTGTATCCTTTTGCACCAAAATATCCTCATGATTAGGAAAAATCTGAGGAGAGGGAAAAGTATGAGATTCATCATTAATTAAAGAAGAAAGAGAGGTTAAGGTGATGTTAAGGAAGGAATCAATGATTGCATCCTCTTGCGCCAAGATATCCTCATAAGTAGGAGAGATATTGGGAGAGGGATCAAAGAAAAATAACAAAAAAGGATAAATAAGCTCACTTTCACATGCTTGTAAAAGAGCTTTTTGAAATTTCTTGACCAAGTTGGAAAGGGACAAAAGGAAATAAGATAAGAACTTTGTTATGAAAGATATACAATCAAGCTATTTGAAGGCTGGCATATATCTCTTTGACAGTGTGGAATGGGCTTTAGGGCAATGCTGCAAAAACTTTTAGAAGGAAATATTTTGCTATGAAAAGATATTTTTTTTGAAAAGAAAAAATGTTGATATGTCTTTTTTTTATGTTTATTATGGTGAAAGGAGAAGGATCTAGGTTAAATTGACCAAATACGATAGAATGCAAATATTACATAATAGATTATCAGATACATAGAGAAAACCTGGGCAAAATATGTAGAGAAGAACCTAGTGTAGAAAATTGAAGCCAAACTGACAAAATAGGGGCATTGGGTGCCCTACTCAAGAAGTACAAATATCTAGGGTTTCAGAGTTTATACCGGTGTGGCAGTGTCCATAGGTGTATGGCAGCACAAATCGAGATATAAAATTTGATAGAGTTTGGGAAATTAGTGTGCTCTAATTTGTTAATGAGGAGCATATGAAAGTATGAATTAGGGTTTGAAGCCTTCAAAGAAGCTAATAGGTCAAATAAACTTCAGATATGAAGGTTCCTAGGGAGTAAAAAATGATGACAAGACATATATGCTAATGAAATGTTAGAAGAAGGTGTTTTATGTTTGTGTTTTTGCAAAGAACAAAGAATTTAAATGCTTTACTTTTCTAAAGTAAACATACAATATTTGCAAATATAAACAAGTGACGCAAGCGTCGAGTTCCTGCCGAGAGGTAAAAAGCATCAAGGTAGGTGTTAGTAGACATCCATGCATATGTGAATGTATGAAAACATTTGCATTGATAGACATGTTTTATGGTGTTATTTAAAAAACAATAATGTATTATTATTTTGTTTCAATTATTAAATGCAAATTATTGAAACATTTGTAACCATGTTAGAGCCATCTATGTATACATTTATCCTTGGAATGCATGTATATGCGATTTGTGTATGCAAGTATCTATGTATAGATTGCATTAGACGTCAAAATGCATATATGCATTGAAGGGCACATGTCTCCATGTATGTATGTATATATGGTCAAGTTAAATACATGTACAACATGTATATATGGAAACATATTTCCATCCATGCACGATATCCATAGACGTAATGCATCAATGCATATGATCTGCAAATGCAAATCCATGCATGTATACATACATCCATGCATGTATACATACATCCATGCATGTATAGAAACATACATACTATGCATGGATGTGTATAGACATAGATACATGCACAGAGAGATACATATACACATATATGGGTATATGCATAGATGCATATGCATAGACATATCCAGCCATATATGCATGTAGACATAGAGATATCCATTATTGCATCGATACAGAGATACACAGTTTAACACATACATATTTACATGGATTGATGAGAACATGTATACATGGATCGATGTAAAGAGATATACTTAGAAGTATATGTATCTAAATGCATTGATGCATATAGGAATACACAAGTACATGTACGCATGGATGAATGTATACATAGATACATGGGTGTATGAATACATAAATGGATCGAGCATAGCTAGAAATGTTTGAAACAATTTGCATTTTAAACATATACGAATAACATTTATAATTGAAACAAAATAACAAAACATAATTGTTTTTTAAAACAAGATTATAAAGGATAGTTGTTGATGCATGTGTATACATAGATACATGTATAGATTTATGCAAGCTGATAATACATTTTAGCCTTCAGGAAATTGTCATGTGTGCTTTTAGGAATCTGTATAAAACATGATTTACAAAAGACATTTTTGGAAAAGAACTCTTGAATACAATTTTATGTTATGATATTTATCTTTGAAGCCCTCAGTGTTTGATTGCATAACCCTGATATTTTCTTCATATGTTTCTTTGTTTGGTATGGTGTGAATCTTGTTATGATGGATGAAGGTATGTTTGAGCTATAGATAGATAAAGATATATGAGATGAAAGAACATGAATGACCTACGTGAGTGCAACAAAGAGAGGAAATTGACAGAATGATGAGATGCAAGTAAGGGATATGAATGGCTTATGAAAAGTATTTGATATGGGAGGCAAGGATATGGAAGGCTGGGTATGAAAAGGAATGGAATGCAAATGGTGTGAATTTATGATTTTTGAGCTGTATGCAGAAAATTAAATGCAAGATATAAAAATATGAATGAGCTAGGTGGATTGAAAGAACAAAGGAATGCAATGTATTGATGTGATGCATGGAAAGCATATAAAAGGATTTTCAAATGTATTTGATATTGGAAGGAAGGATGTGGAAGCGTGGAAATGGAACTAAATGGAATAGAAAGGTCATGAAGTGATCATTTGTCTCATTATAGGGTGCAACAATTTGCAGCTTCTTATTGGTTATGCTTTTCGAAATCATCATAGGGCTGATTGTCTCGATACATATATAGAAGAAAAACTCATGTGCCATTTCTCACTCTCCTTCGCACACAAGAAGGTGTTGAGATCCTTGAGCTTCCTCGAAATGTGACAAGAGAGGAATAGCTATAAAAATATAATGATATTGGAGGATACTAGAGTGAAGATATAAGACAAAGCAGAAGTTGACATGCATATAGTATGAAAACAATAAATACAGTAGATCAAGTCTACGAGAAAATGCAAATGTTGATGCATTTGAGAATGATAAATACATGGATACATAAAAACATATAGCCATACATAGATATATGCATGGATGCATCAACAGATACATGTATAGATAGAAACATAACTGCATGGATAGATAGACACATAAATGCATGTATACATGGATGCATTTACAAGTGGATATAGAAAGACACGCGTATGTTGCACAAAAGAATGCATTCAAATACACATGCATGTATGCATGATGACATATATGCATATATGCATGTATGGAAAATATGCATCCATGTATTTTAACAAATTACTTTTTATTTGCATAGTCTAAATTTTTGAAAGCTATTTTTTATATTGGAAAATTAGCATTTATCTGTCTTTCTATTTGTCAGAGTAGCTTTATAAATCATTTTTTGATTAAAAAATCTAGGAAAATGCGAACGCATAGATTGATCAAATAAATTTAAGCAAAGGCATAGTTTATAAAACTGGTGTGCAGAGGTACGTAATCCATGAATGCAAATTAAATGCATTAAAATATCAGGAAAATGTGAACGCATAGATTGATTACATATATTGAAGGAAAAGCATTAAATTGCATCTAGCTGCAGGTGGAGGTGCTGGAATGGCTTGGTGGTCAGGTGTGGCCAGTTTACTTTGGTCATTTAATATAGATTTAAGCCACTTGCAATGCATCGCTATTGCTTTGTGTATGTTGTTTTTGGTGTTGCACGTTTGTGTTCCAAGGAAGAGTTTTTTTGAGGTGAGAAGTAGTTATTTTTCACAATTTTTTTCCATACAACTGTAAATGCATGTACAAATGTATATACGCATGAGGTACATGCACACATGTATACATGGATGCGTAGACACATATATTGCATATATGGGTGTGCAGATGTAGAAATATGCATATATGCATTTGCAGATGGGTGGACAAAAATACACAAACATGAGTGCATACATCCAAACATACATATATACATGCATGCATGCATGGTATCCATAGATACATACATACATGTATCCATGCATGGTATTCATAGATGCATGTATGCATGTATCCATGCATACATGTATCCATAGATACATCCATACATATATAGGTAGATGCATGCACACATAGTGACATATATGCATAAATCAATATATGCATGGTTGCATCTATGGATACATAGATACATAATGACATGTACAAAAAGAGGCATAGACATATGCATGGTGGAAGCATATAATATTGAAATGTTTCTAGCAAATTTTAATCAATGAGTATTTAGTTTGGACACGTTGACATTCGCATGTTAACTTTGTCATTTTAATACAGTTTTGAGTTCTCATTTATCCTTGTATCATCTCATATGTAATTAATTAGGTAGTTGTTAATTAGTCTTTAAATACATAACAATAAAAAGAAAGAAATAATTATAACTATCCTTGTGTACATTTCACCTATTAATCAAAGCCAATCAACAAAGTAGCAGTAGAAAACCATGTGCATGTTAATATGTTAGACAACATGTATTTGTGCATAGGTGTATAAGGATGCCATGAGTTATGATTTCCACTTGCATGTAGTTGGACTAAACAATTAATGATAAGTGGTAGATAATGGAATGAAATAAAGTTAGTCAAATGGAAATAAAAATACCCCATCGAGTTGGAAAATGAATATTTATGTGTGTTTTACATGATACCAGGATTGCAGCAAGAGACTTGTTTGAAGCTCAAATGTCACAGTATATGTGGTGTATCAACTAATAGGTCTATGTCACATTTCACCCATGTCAATTTAGTCAATTCCATATTTCTCATTTACCCTTGTATCATGTAATATCTAATTAATTAGGAGGGTGCTAATAAGTCTTTAAATACATAATAATTAAAAGAAAGAAATAATTACAAATATGCTTGTGTACATTTGACCTATTAATCAGAGTCAAATAACAAAGTTGCAGTAGAAAACCATGTGCATGTTAATATGTTAGACAACATGTATTTGTGCATGGATGTATATTTATCTTAGAAGCCCTTAGTGTTTGATTGCATAACCTTGATATTTTCTTCATATTTTTCTTTGTTTGGTACGGTGTGAATCTTGTTGTGATGGATGAAGGTATGTTTGAGCTATAGATAGATAAAGATATGTGAGATTTACAAACATAAATGAGTTGCATGAGAAAGAGAGGAATATGATAGATTGATTAGATGCAAGTAAGGGATATGGATGGCTGCATATGAAAATGAATGGAATGGAAATGTTATGAACTTAACATTTTTGAGCTATACACAGAAAATTAAATGCAAGATATATAAATATGAATGAGCGAGGTGGATGCAAAGAAAAAAGGAATGCAATGCATTGATATGATGTAAGGAAAGCATATAAATTGATTATGAAATGTATTTGAAATGGAAAGAAAAGATGTCGAAGGCTGGAAATGGAAATGAATGGAATAGAAAGGCTATGAAGTGATCATTTCTTTCATCATAGGGTGGAACAATTAGCAGTTTGTTATTGGTTATGCTTTATTAAATCATCATAGGGATGACTGTCTCGATACGTACACAGAACATAAACTTAAGCCCCATTCCTCGCTCTCCTTCGTACACAACAAGGTGTCGAGATCCTTGAGCTTCCTTGAAATGTGGCGAGAAAAGAAAAGATGTAAAAATATAGCAATATTGAAGGATACAAGAGACAAGAAAGAAGACAAAGTACAAGTTGTCATGCATGCAGTGTGAAAATGATAAATATGGAAAATCATGAAATTGAAAAAATGCAAATGTTGATGCGTATGAAAAGCATTCAGTGTTTGAGGTGATAAGGACTTGTACGTCTTAGGATCTTTGAAGTTTAGATTGCATAGGAAACATGTGCTTTACAGCCATATAGTTAGAGAAATATGATCACTTTGTGCATATTGTTATTTAATAATGCAAGTTGATGTTTCAAAAGTAAATTTTTTTATTGGCAAATCGACATTTATCTGTTTTCTTGTTTGTGTTTCAAATTCAATGCATTAAATTGTATTTGGCTTTATGATTTAATATAGATTTAAGTGACTTGCAATGCATTGTGATTAATATGTGCATGCCATTTATGTATTCTGCATAAACGTGCTACTGCAGGAGATGTTGTTGCTGCAAAGTTCAGACCCAGAAATGAGTTACTTGATACATGCACATATACATACATGGGTGCACAGAGCCATTGTGGTAAAAATAGATGGATAAATACATGTATCCATGGATACATGTATCAATAGATACATTGACACATAAATAGATACATGTGTGTATACATATACTCATAGAAGCATATATACATATATGCGTGGATGCATCTATAGAAACATATATACATAGATACATAGTTGCATGGATAGATAGAAACATGTATAGTTGGATACATAAATGTATAAATATGCATTAATGGAAGTTTGCATGCACTGCATATAAAATTGCATAGATACATATATGCATGCATGCATGTATACATAGATGCATGTATGGTAGCACACATGGATGCATGTATATATGTATCTATGGATAGCATGCATGGATGCATGTAAATAGAAGAATTTAGTCAAATGTTGTAGTTATTGTCCTCATAGGCACAAATGCAATATATGGAAGCATATTAAAGGCAAGAGAGTTGTTTGGAAAAAGTCCCTGAAGAAATGTGGTTCCATGAAATGTGGTTTGATAGGCGTTATGTAGAAACCCTATTGTATATTTTGCTCAGTGCATGTGAGTCCTGTAAAGATTACATATCTTCAATTGCTGCAAAGCTATCCCATAGTGGGAGCTTTAGAACCAATGTGTTGTTAACCTATGCCATAATGAGAAGTTTGGAACAATGTGTGGACAATGTGTTGAAAAGGCTTTAGAAACTGTTGAGCAAATGCAATTTTCAGAAGTAAACCCAAACTCTGCAATTGCTTGGAGCTTTTTCACTATCATTAAAGCATAAAGGATAAAGGAATTTTGTCAAATGTCATAGTTATTGTCCTCATAGGCACACATGCAAAGTATGGAAGCATACAAAAGGCAACTGAATTGTTTGACAAAACTTCTCAAACAAATGTGGTTCCATGGAACGCAATGAGTATTCAGTATAGACACCTTGGCCCTGGCATGCTAACTTTGTTATCTAGTGCAATTTGACATGTAATGGATGCAAGAAACATATATGCATTGTTTTGTGGGAAAGATATGGCCACAGTATTCTAATAGCTTCATAGTACATACCATTTATTGCATAACAACATCAAGGAAGAAGCATCCAGGTCTATCAAAAAGAAAGTAACATGAGAAAACAATTATTGAAGCCATAACATGAACAATAGAACTATTCAACAATAGTTCAATGTCTGTAATATTTATGCAAAAACTGCAACTACCATAGATGAAATAATATGAATAAAAATTTAGTTTATGCTTTTCTTGAAATGCAATAAAAGAACTGTTATAAAGGCATAACATAAGGTTTTGTAACATGTTTTCATTCTTGCTCCTAATTTTTATGGATATGAATGCTTCATAAAGCTGATTGCAATAGTAACGTGTCTTTGAAAATGGAACAAGAGACCATAAATTAGTAGTTTCAAGTCTTGGTATATATGTTTCTTAATAGATATAAGCCAGGGTTGGCATTTATGAAAACAACTGTTATTAATGCTATGAGAACCAATTACTGTTTCTATATGCAATACCCATAGAATAGAATATATCGCTACAAGGCTAGAGTGGCACATCCATAATTGCATAGAGACGTGTATACGTAATTGCATATACAGATACGTAGGAGCGTAGATGAATACATGCGTACATGAATACATGCATATGTACATGTACACATATAAACATATATACATGTAAATGTGCATATATGCAGCATTTTGATAGCAATAAAGACAACAAAAAAAAAACTTTATCAATATTTGACACTGATATAGATAATTGGAAGAAACTTTCAATTAACTTTTACATGGTAATCAGTGATACATGAATATGCTTTATACATTATTATGCATTCTAGATAAGTGACTATAAAGTACGATGCATAAAAGCAGTGTGAAACCATTGTTGCATTTGCAATGTAAAAAAGAGCTATAGCTGAATGTATGAGACTTAAGGGTATTTGAAGAGATTGTTGAGCAAGAGGTGAATAGATAAAAGAAAGTGAGATGAAAATGTTATTTTGAAACATACAAATTTGTTGTCTGCAAATGTGATTTAATGCACAAAGTATGATGCCTATTTTGGAAACATGAGAAACAAAGAAAGCAAACGTGGAAAAAGCTAGAAAGCACAAAATGCAAAACAAAGCATTTAAACTTTATAGTTCGAATAGCATTATGCATAGAGGGGAAATAGTTACAGCGTCCAGAACCAAAAATGAGTTACTTGAGGCGATAAATAGTTATTTTTCTTAGTTTTCTTTCAGTTTAGACATTTAAAGTACACAGTGAGATTGGCAGCATGAGCAAACAAATTGTAATTAAGGTCATTTCGCATGCAAACAAACGTATGTGAAAATATTGTTTCATATTTGTGAGTAATGTACTACATCATTCACTGTACTCATGTGCCATGTCAGCTTTTGAAATTAACTTTCTGGTTTTTTTTGCAATGCAGTAAGAATAATCCTATCATCACTTGTACAGTGCATAAGAACTTGCCACACATATAATCAGTCTTCTGAACAAAATTGGCTTAAATGCATATAGGTGGAAACCAATTGACCTAAAACAAAGACTTATGACTCTAAAAGCTATTTGAAACTGCAAACAGAGTTTGAAAGTTGCATTCTAACAGTTGATTCCATTCTATGGATATTGTATACAGGAAGTATAATTAGTTAACATATAAGAAAAATTTGTTCTATTTTCGAAGACAAATTACTATTGCAATTGTGGAAAATGCATCTATCTCTTTTTCTATATGTGCTATCAGCCTTATAAATCATTTGTGTTCACATAAATTAGGAATATAAGATGAAAAAATGAAAACATGAAATAGAACTTTAGAACTTTATGCAATGATTAAATAGAAGAATTTCAATTGCATTTCAAGAAAAGCAGAAAGGTAATTTGGAAAACTGACCTTGCAATTTGCTGTTGAATGATTAAGTAGACTTGCAGCGATGTGGGAATTTAGGCTGGTATCACAGTCACCAATATTTTTCCCTGGTACAATGACAAAATTGAGACATGAGCATAGTGAAAAAACATATACTATTACATCTAAAAACATGGGAAATTTTTCCAGATGCACACATTTGCAAAATTTTGCATTGCATTTCAAAAAAAAAAGGAGAAGGTTAATATGGTAACCTCACGCAGCAATTTGTCCTTGAATGTTTAAATAGACTTGAAACTACGAAGCCCTGTTACAAGGACAATCTAGAAAAATGAGTACAATGAGTGACATATACTATCTTATTCATAAAGACAAAACAATATTCTTATGTAGATTTATTCCGAGGGAAAAGAACATAAATAAGAACTTTTGTTGCTTATAATGGAGATTGCATTGTATAATTTAAAAATACTTATTGCTATTTGTGTAGCTTATAATGAAGAACATATTTTGCATATCTATGCATTAGTGTAATCATGTTTTTGTAATGGTCGCATAAGCTCTATAAGAGCAATGAATCAAATAGATGCTATATTTGCCTAAGGGTCTGAAGAAGTGTAAATAGCACATGGCAACCTATCAATACCAAGGCCAAAAACAACATAGACATGGTCTAGGACTGTTAGTGCGCTTTCAGTTCCAATCTGTAAATTGCATTTGCTTGACAGTCTCTAAAGCCCTTTCAACACATTGTCCACACATTGTTCCAAACCTCTCATTATGGCCTGCGTTGACAATGCATTGGTTCTAAAGCTCTGTCTATGGGACGGCTCTATAGTAATCAAAGATATGCAATCTTTATAGGACTGACATGCACGAAGGACAATGGACATACGGGTTTCTACATACTGCCTATCGGACAATACTTAAACCGATTTAAAATACAAATTTACAATCAAACTATACAAATGCGTTAAAGCACTATGAAACCCAACTTGCATTTCCACTATTAAATGAAAGAAAATAGAAAAAACTAACTTCTCATCACCTCAAGCAACTCGTTTCTCGGCCTCCAGTCTACAACTACAACTACAAGATCTCCTGCTCAACCACAAAGTAAAGCACTATGAAATAAAACTTCCTTATGCAATTAAATGGCCGAAACTGGAAAAAATAACAAATTATCACCTCAAGTAACTCGTTTCTGGGTCTAGACTCTGCAACTACATCTCCTACTTAGCAACTACAAACTCTTCCTTAGAACACGGGCCTGCAGAACACAAAAACAACATTCACAAAGCAATAACGATGCATAGCAAGTGGCTTAAATCTATATTAAATGACCAAAGTACCCTGGCCACGCATGGCCACCAAGCCATTCCAGCGCCTTCACCTCGAGCTAGATGTCGTTTAATGCATTTAATTTGCATTCATGGATTGCATACATCTACCCGCCAGTTTTATAAACTATGCCTTTGCTTCAATCTATTTAATCAATCTATGCATTCACATTTTCTTGATATTTTAATGCATTTAATTTGCACTCATGGATTGCGTACCTCTAGCCGCTAGCTTTATAAACTATGCCTTTGCTTAAATTTATCTAATCAATTTATGCATTCGCATTTTCCTGAATTTTTAAAACGAAAATGATTTATAAACCTACTCGGACGAATAGCAAAATAGATAAATGCTAATTTTCCAATATAAAAATAGCTCTCCAAATTCAAACTATACAAAAAAATAAGTAATATGTTAAATGACGAAATGTGATTGGTCGATGTTGCCGGTTAAAAGCATTCCAAGCGAATGCATAAGTAATCCTGCCTTGGCAGCAGGAACTAATAAACTTAGACAAGTATAGATTTAAAATAAACAAGCTAATTAAAGTGGCTCAAAGAAATGTTAGATCAACACATCAAAGCACCAAAACAAAGCTTCACAGATTTGAGCTTTGTGAATTGTTTGTTCTAATAAAATAAAACATATGACAGCTTTAGTTTGTTCTAATGAAGATGGTGCTTAACATGGGTTAGACTGCAGATTGCCTCCCTTGTCTTTCTTATGCATTTGAACTACATGTCTGAGAGAACTTTGAGAAGCCATAACCAAGTCATCTGTAATGACAACAATAATGTTTAAAGAATAGATGGAAAGTGGTAACTAATTATTAAACTACATACTTCACTTTACTTAAGCCACCTAAATGCATTCATAACATAGGCTATGGTATATTCAAACAAATAGATACTAGCAATCATCATGCAATGCCAAAGTTTTTAAAAATGCTTAAATAGAAAACAGGTAATTCGTCTTCAAAAGTTCAATGCAACACATGATACTTCTAAGGAAATTTGAATAAAAAAATTGAACAGATGCAATCCAGAAATCATGAAATTGGAATACAACAGAGAGATTATGTATTGGGAAATGAGCCCTTTTTAAATAACAAAGGAAAATCAATACTATTTCTAAACATTTTGTGATCCATGTACAGATCAAATTCATTTTGAATTTCTACATATTACAATTTAGGAGAGATAACCTAAATAGGAATTTACAAAGCTTCAAATATTCTGGCAGAGGGACAACTTGTGGGAATGGCCTATGGCTTCCAAGCAAACTGTCGTAAGATGTAGTCCAATTAGATTCATCACCGTAGAGGCAACATTAGCAACAACATTAAGATGGAAGAAAGGGAACAACTACATGCTTATTCTAAAACCTCAACCAATATAGAGATTGATCTCTAACAAGGGCCTTAATTGTCATGAATCTGTACAAGCATTATAAGATACCTTAGAACAAGTTCACGTGGTTGTCGGGGCCAATTCCGAGGTCGATCTCCAACCCATTGCCACCTCATTTCATTCCACAAAATGAGAGCTAATGAAGGATCAGGACAAACATAAAAAAAAAATTATATTAAAAAATAGAAGCATGTAGCATAATACCATTATAGTTTTACAATATTGTCCACAACCACAAAACTAGCTTTGAGTAGACAATCAGTTTTCAAAATTAAATGATTTGGAAAAAATAATAACATTTACCATGGTTGACAAACTCAGTGTTATTTGAGTTAGAATTTGTTCCACAGATATCAGTATTTGGGTTTGATACACTTATTGATGACACGCTTCTCTGTGATGTTGTTGTGCTATTGTCCATCTCATTAGTACTTGTACTCCAGAAATCGTCAGAGAAACTAGGTCCCTTCACACTTTGTCCCTAAATTTTCAGTCTCTTTGAGGACTCATCCACAACAATAATTGTTGTTGGCCTTGCACAGCCTCCAAGACAACCACTGCTTTGTTGCAAAGTAGGATTAATAAAAGAGCAGCAAATAAGATTAGAAAATCGATAGCAGAAGAGTCAAAGGCGGGGTAAAAATACATAGGAATACAAAAGGCACTATAGAAACATTGGTACAACCCAGAAGAAATAGTAGAAAACTTGTAAGCAAATATTGCACGACTTCCACAAGTTAGCACTAAATTTGAAACAGATTAATACATAAAGAATAGTTGACCACAATTTGGTAATTTAGCAAAAGTATATGGAGTTTATCAATCCGCATACCATGTGTAAAAATCTTTAACAATGACAGTCCAAATTTATAATATTTAAATAAAATTAATGATACATAGAAATGGGAATGAAAGAGTAAAATGGGGTTTCTAAAAGATGGGGCAGCTAAGGTTCCATCTTTATTTCAAAAACTTTTGATGATAAGACTGAAAGAGTCACAGTGAAAGGAATAGGAAACAAATATGAAATAGTGAATTTGTAGAAAATGTACCCAAAACACTCTAGCCATTCCCAAAAAAATTGTAATTGTTTGATGTTGTTTTATCAAGGCCAAGAAAAAGAACACTGATGAGAACACTACTGGAACAGGGTTAGAAAGACATGTAAGAATCTCTAGTTTGAATATTACAGTACTGGGATTAAAAAGAACCCTAAAAGATAAAGCACTCAAACAATCAAAGCTAAGGTAGACATGATAATCCCAATTACGTGCACAAAGAAACAAGCTAGAACATGTTTTAACTCTAAATAAATGGATATTTCTAGTCACTATACTTATACTATGCAATATCCCCTCTACACAACTAAGGTCACCAATAACTCGAGTAATATTTTTAGTTACTTTGGTGAAATAAATTGAGTAAGGAAGTGCTTGCCATTAAGAAAATTGGTACTGATAGGCTGACAGCCAGGAAAATCTGAAGGTCATGCTTTGCTTCAAGCACCCAATCCCAAAGTTACCAGAAATGGAAGTATTCAGGTTGGGAAGCCAATATAATTTTGTAATGAATGAACAAATATGAAGCAAAATGGTCTCATTTATCTGCCCCCAATGCTAAAATCTGGCCAATTCAGCAAGCTCCATGTCTACAAACCAAGCATACGTTGCTTTGTTTGATTATATTTATCACTTTGATTAGAGATTAAATGTACACAATATATCTGAGCTGTTGGATGGGATCACTCAAAACTCTGTTGCATTTGTAGTTTGAAGAACTTATCTATTAATAGTCGAAAGTCACTATTAATTCTAAAATAACAGATTATATGCATGTGGTTAAAGGAGCAAACTCTTCCCGTTAAAGACCATTTGCAATAGCATAAGATTGTAAAAGCTCACATTTAAAAAAATTCAAAAAGTTGTGGCATGTTTATAGACTACAACAATCTGCAATCCATCACATAACTTGCCTATAAATTTACACCCTTTCATGCAAGGAAGCCCTCTACTCAAAGAACAATACTTCTACACATAAAACCCTAATACGTAAAGTCTATGGTCAATAAGCTTTGAATATTGAAGTTATGTAATCTTCAAGTTTGTTCAATTCAATTCCTATGAATTCCAATGCAATGTTAATCAGAGGAAATCTAACAACATGACACAGTTTCAGTCTTCTCATTGCAATATCACAGTCCATAACTATTCTAGAATAGGGAGGTTCATAACTCAATCAGAATAAAGCAAACTCGAACTCACTTGGAGTTGTAGTGGGATTCTAACATTAGTTTTCAAATTTGTTCTGTTCAACTCCCAGGAATTGGCATGCAATGATAAGATGGGGAGGCTACAAGAGCATGATATAGGTACAAATTACCTCACAACAATTAGGCTGGCATTAATTCCAAAAAGGCAATTCATAACTCAATCTCAATTAAGCAGTTCATATCTTAATCAGATATGTTGCAAGGTTGTAGTGTAACAGTTATGAATCATGACTATGAGTATAAACAATATTTATAAATGTGTTATATTCAACTCACAGGTGTTGAGGTGTAATTGTACTGAACCTCTGACACTGTTTCAAATCCAATCATTACAATAAATTATTAAACCATAGCTCAAACTCAAACTTGTTGGTAAGGTTTTAATATAATAGCAATTATGGGTATGGTCCATGTAAACCCAATGACTAAGGCTATAGTGTAGAAATTAAGGGTGTACTCCCATGTTTAAATTCATGAGAATGTGGTCCAAGGTAATCCATTAGGGGGTTACAAGCAGCCATAATCTCGCCTGGAAAAAATCCAGAAAAATGTCATTCCCAAAAGCTTCTTATAAATATGCATTTTTCCTCAAGGCTGCTATGCCTAAAAATTATGCATTTTGGAATTATTTCTACGACGATAAAATTTTGTTTCTACAACTAAATTTTTTTCATTCATTCATCGCAGATATAGGAAAAAAAAAGGAAATATAGCAATTGTTCTACCCAACCCTTGATTCATTCACTGCCGAGTTGACTAAGCTTGCAATTGGACTCAAAATAGGCACTTTCTGTGCCATTCTAAGCATTAAATCTGTTTTACCATTCAAATCAGCTTCATATTTGACCCATAAATCTGCAATGGAACCGGTCACTCCCCTAACTACAAGCTTATCCATAGTCATAATTACCATGTCTGGCATTTCACAGAAAAATCTTCTATCTTTTTAGCTTTTTCAAACAGGACTGAAGTGGATGGTGAAATATATTCAACAACATTTCCAATCAGAGATAACTGACCATGAAATTTAATTAAGAGATTTTGTTAGAATTATAGGTTTAGACTTTAGCCAAAAACCATTGTAGCATGAAACTTGTAAAAAAAATGACTTCCATTACTTGATAATCAGCTATGCTCAAAAGATTCAAACTCAAGCCCTCAACTGATCCAACGACAGGTTGAATCCATGGGCCTAAAGTATCCTTTGTATTGGCTGCTAGTTGTCCAAATGGAAAGGGCAACTCTTTTTTTTTTACACAAAGAAAGTGTGTGATAGTAAATAGCGAATGCCCATAGCTGTAGAAGAACTTTGATCTACGACTGCATTTTTTCTTTGGCAGTTCCTGGTAAAAAACATCACACCGAGACTCAATACCAATCACACTTAACACAGAGAACTGCAATCAACCCTGCAACTTTATAAAAGATTAAGAATATATGACTTCTAGGCTTTATCTCTCCTATACACCCTATATTTTTTTGTGTCTTTTAGAACAAAGCATTCCAATATTAAGAGTCCATTTGAACTGTTCCAACATGAAAGAAAGAGCTCGAGCTGCAGAGGAATCTTCATGCTGAATTACATGACTCATACAAAGCATGAAGATACAATGTGAGAAGATGAGTCTAATTAGAATAAGTATATTCATTAGCATTCCAAGTCCGATTCCATAAAGACGTTCACCTAAATGTACAGCTCAAGAGTTACTTTGCCCCAAATTTAATTAGAAACATGGGTGTAAACATTTGACAGTCTGAGCAAGGGATCATGTTCAGAATAGCACACAAACAACACAGAAAACCTGGAGAAAAATTTATCTCTGCCATAGAAAATCATCAACATATATGAAATGAATGGAATACGCACCCCATACATGCCACGAATTGCCGAGCCCAAGACTTCAAAACCCTTGAAATTAGCATTTATTGTAGCAATTTTGCTCGCTGCTTTAGGAGAAAAACAAAAACAAAATAAAACCGTTTCCGAAAGTTTCTAACTCTGAATCCACAATCTAAGCCATGAGTTTTAGTTGCAGGAACTTTTGCAACCAAGAAAAGATATCTAACAGCATAGTAAATTCAATGTTTGAAGCTATGATTAGATTGTGATGCTCCCAATCTCTCCACAGCTATTGCTTTAATCCATTCACAATAAATGTAAAGTAGATCTAAAAATATTGGAGTTTTGGAGCTACCAAATTCTTGAGCTTCGTACACAAAATGTGGTTGCAGAGGCAAATTGCTACTCCTGCTCATTCAACCAAATATTGTTTTCCTCAATTTTAAATTGAAAAATCAGAAAACCCTGACAAAAATATGAGCGGTGAATTTGAAACAAAATTATAAAAAACAACCAAAAATCAGTTGGCTATGTACAAATTTATGAAAAAACCCACTGAAACAATGGCAAGTGACTTACCTCAAGATTATGTGCAAATTGTCTGGTGCAGATTGTATGGTGCAGTCAACAATAATGTATGAGAAAAAATGGGCAGAGTTTGCAGGAAAAATATTACAAAGCAAAAAATTTCTTCATTGTTGTCTCTGAAGATTTCTCCCGCGGCTGCTGGGATTTGGCAACTTCCAGCAACTTCTCATTGTTGTCTCTGAAGATTTCTCCTGCGGCTGCTGGGATTTGACAACTTCCACCAGCTTCTCCACCAGCTTCTAGTAGCTTAAATTTAATGCATTTAATTTGCATTCATGGATTACGTACCTCTAGCCGCCAGTTTTATAAACTATGCCTTTGCTTAAATTTATTTAATCAATTTATGCGTTCGCATTTTCCCGAATTTTTAAAATGAAAATGATTTATAAAGCTACTTGGACGAATAGAAAAATAGATAAATGCTAATTTTCCAATATAAAAAATAGCTCTCCAAATTCAAACTATACAAAAAAATAAGTAATATGTTAAATCCCGAAATGTGATTGGCCGATGCTGCTCGAGAAAAGCATTTCGGGCGAATGCAATAGTTTTCCTGCCTGGCGGCAGGAACTAATAAAATATTCACATCTAATGCTTTAAAAAAGTAAATTAGATATAAAATTATGCAATTAAAATATTATTTTTTTTACAAATGTAAGCAAATTTGAGTTCACCAAAATGTTAAGTGTGAAAGGAGATCCTAGACCTAGCTAGTAGATTGTTAAGATGTGATTTAATTAACCTAATTGATATAAGCCCTAATATGAAAATACAAATGATCACATAGATAAAAAACATAAAATCATAAAAACAACTATAGATCTGAAATGTGTAGACATAGGAGCACTTGCCACTATAACCAAGGTTTAATTGGAGGGACATGTGTGTTGGGCCTAGTCCTAGGGTTTTGGGTTGTTCTAAGCTTGTGTCCACTTGTCATAGTTTGCATTGCCTTCTTGTAACCTATCATTGTCCAGAGTTTCCAAATCTGGCTATGCACACATAAAAGAGGGGAAATGGTTGTGTTGTATAAGAGTTTGCCTCAGTTAAACTCTATATTGGTGTTCCCGCCTCCACAAAAAAAATGATGATTATCATAAATATTGCATGCTCTCGGGGAGCAAAGACAAAGTAAATGATTAAGATTGTAATAAATGTAATAACATAAGATAGATTTACCTTAGGTATGGAACCCTAGTTGGAGTGATGGCATATCATAAGTTACCACAAATATTTAATGAAGGAGTGATGTGCCTTGAATATCTGCAAGTGTTACTTTGAATAACAAAATAGAGAGTTGTAGCAAACATGTAGAGAAGAAGTTACAGGTATGTTCACAATTAGTGCATAACCATTCATAATTCATAATAGTTCATCTTAGTTGTCCAAATAAGAGGGAAATAATTATTTATATATGCATTCCAAGTAATTTTTGGAGTCAATCCAAAAAGGTACCATTTTCTAGACAATAAAGGTTGACACTTGAATCTATAATTTTTTCAAAGTAAATTTCCAGGACATGGGTGCCTAGCACCCCTGTTCGGGTCCTTTTCGCTCCTAAAACTCAAAATGTCAAGGAATTTCATATATTTTCTTAATCTAGCCCTAAAATGAATAAATTATGAATATAATTAACTATACATGAAAAATAGGGTTCCAAACGTAATGTGAAACTGTCAAGGGTGGCAATTTATGATACTGCAGTTACTCTCAAAGTAAACTTGACTATTAATCCTTAGATTATACACAAAATATATTTAAGCATGTTTTATATTTTTCCACATCTAGATTTTAGACACATTTATATTTAAAAAATTACCTCCAAATGCTTCCCAAACTTGAAATAGGTTACACTCCAATTTAGTAACACTTCATGTTTGAACCTCTCAAGATGATTTAAACTTGGTGCATTTTTTTTCCATGTTTAGATTTTTCCTTGGTAATCTTTTTGAGGATCTTTCCTAGTATTACCTTATGCGTTCCTTTGTTCTTATATAAATTATTTGAATTGTTCCATGTGTCATCTTGGGAGGAAACTTGAGCTTCAAAAATTTAAATCTAAATGTGAGATCCATTATACATTAGATTTAATCTATTTTTGGGTATGCTTTTCCTTAGAAGAATTTTTGATCTAGTCTCCTTTGAAATTTCCTAGGTTTATGTTGTGTACCATTCCCAATTGACCTTAATATTTTTTCCAAGGTCTATGTAATATTTCCATTTTTCCATCACATAGTCTTTGATATGCCTTACACATGTTATCCCCTAATTAACTTCTACAGATTTATTGATGTCAAATAAAATCTAATCATCCACTTGGTAGTCATTCATTGGCCTGGTAACCAAATTTGACCACAAAGCCAATTAAATGACAACACATGTGAAGCCCTTATTTACTTCCACATATCTATAGATGCTCAAATAAAACCTACTATAACTTTAGATTTATATATGGTTGTAAATTCTCTTGAGAAACTTGCCAGATTTGCATCATGTGTAGCTTTCTAAGCGATTTATATAGATTAAAAGATCAATGCAAAAATTTCAATCTACATATCCATAGGTAGCCATTAATTTCCTTCGATCTTCTCAAATTATGATACATCACGCTCCTAAATTTATTTTTCCAACCTAATGCTATGTTGTACCTTACGAACTTTCCTACCACCATGTATCCTTGAGAACCTAGTATGCAAGACCTCACATGATATAAATTTGATGTCCAATATTGGTAAGAAAAGCCAAAAAAAAACTTTAGATAAAGGAAATTTCACTTGAATAATGACACACTTAAACAAGATTCTCATCTTATTAGTAATTGTCGTCAAGCATAGTACTATGCAATGATTTCTTCAACTCATTTTGTTAATTAGTTATTAATAAGTTGGTTTTTTTTTTGGTACATAAATGATTTTTTATTGATATCAAAAAGTGTTACATTCTTCCACCACTGAGACCACAATCAGGGGACCTCATCCTCAACATTCTCTCTATGACTTCTTCTACCTCCTCCATTCTTCCTTCCACCTTCGAGCCACCTTTGTCTAGAGTTGTGTCATGATTACTCTTTCCTTCCAACTTCTGCTCTTTTGATTTTGATCTTAAAGTCATTTGGTGCTTGGGTTTTTTCTTCCTTTTTACCTCTGTCCAAACATGCTCCAACTATGGAGAAGAACAATCTAATGACCTTGCTTCAAGATGTAATTTCAATGAAGATGCCCATGGTTTGGAGGAAATCTTAGAGTTTGAAGAAGATGCGACTACAGGAGCAACAAAGATGTCCCCAGTTGAGCTAGAGATACCAGGCTGAGAGCCATTTGGTAGATCTAGAGAGCAATTAGCTGGAGCATTTTGTGTGCTTGAATGAGTTACTATAGAATCTTGAGGCAAGACAGACTCATTTTGAGAGAAAGGTTGTATAACATAGTGTTTGGGTTCTACCCCAATCCACCAGGCAGGCCTTCCCCCATAATCCCACTTATGGGTGCATACCTTCTGACATTGGGGCATGAAGTGGTCAATTGAGAAGCACTTTTTGTAATGAAAGGCTATTCTTTCATAACCCATAGGATGCCTCTAGCAATGATCACCAACCTTCATTGCAATCTCCACTGGTAGACCATTGGAGAGATCCATTTCCACACAGATGCACATACAAGTGGAACTTTGGTATTTCAATGTTTCTTCTAAACTGCAATGAAACTTTCCTAACCCATTGTTGATGGCTTGCAAACAATCTAATTCCCAGAATTGAAATGGAAGATAAGGCAGTCGCACCCAAAAAAAAAGTAGTAGAAAATGTTTCAGTTCGTGGATAAAATGACAGATACCAAGGTTTCATGCAAAAAAAGTCACCTTGGTACACCCATGGACCATTTTTCAGCACCCATTCTTTGTTGTCAATAGATTCAAATTCAACAAGCCCGAACGGGTAGTAGAGTTGGCTTGGGCAATGGGTTTGCTTCCCATTGGTCTCGGGTTTGACTCCACTCCTAGGTTTAAGAGGTGGGACTTCTTGCGAGTGGGGGATCTCGCCCGTAGGGGACTAGTCTCTCCCTAGCTCACCTCAGGTACCTAAGGTAAGGGTTGTTGGGCCGCTGGGCTGGGTCGTGGGGACACCCCTGTAGTATAAAAAAAAAAGATTCAAATTCAATAATAAAAGAACCCTTTGGTGTAGGGAAACAAACAAATTTCTTCCTCCATAAACTTATTCCAAGTTTCAAAAATCCAAGAATGCAAGTTGCTCAATTTCGGCCATACCTTAGTGAATTTGCAAATTAAGGCATTTGTTTACAAAAAATCTTCTCGATCTTTGATTAGTCCATCCATCTGGATCTCAAGTATAGAGGATCCATGGGAAACCCTAATCGCAGGTCCATTGTGCACAGAGGTTGCAATCCCATCAGTGACTTTTGGAGATGACGATTGGGGAAACATAACATCCTTCCGCCACACATCCTCAGCCCCAAGCTTCTAGTGCAGGCCCTGTTGAAATATCCCTGAGCAAGGAGAATGGCGAAGGGTAGGTTGTGTGTTTGCATTGTTGTCCTGCATCACATCTGTGAATTTTGTGCCCACTATTGAGAGAAGGAGGATTCCAACCGAGGGCGGCATTCGCCCTTCCACCCAAGCCCTCACACGATGCATTGGAGCCTTCATCAACACAAGAATGGAGCGAAACAGCAAAGACGAGAGCAAAGCAAAACATGGCGGCTGAATATGTTTGTATTTGTCACTCACTTCAAATATTAAATAAGTTGGTTTTGAACCAATTAAAAACTAGAATTTTATGCTCTTCAAATATAATTTAATTTTTTTAAAGTGAACATGTTAAATACTTAACTTGAAAAATTGTAAAAAATATTTTTCTTGAACATAATTGGCTAAGAAGTTTGGGGTATTATGGACAAATTTGTAGGGAAAGCAATGTAAACCATTTTTTTAAAATGATTTTTCATTTTTTGCTTTATAAAATCATTTCATTAAATCTTTCTAAAATAAATAAATGTTACTTATTTTTACATTTTTTTTAAGAATGATTTTTTTAATGTATGTAATTGTTATTTTTTTATTAAAGAAAATCTCACAAAAATCAATTAGCTATTTTATAGAGATTGGATTCACACTATTAAAATAATTAAATTAAACTTAAATTAAAGCACATCCATAAATTAGCATATAAAGATAATCTTTCAGATTTCATTTTACACAATTAAAACTTAAACTATTTGATATTTCCACTTTTTTTATTTTCTAAATTGTATTAACTTCAAAACATACATAAATACAAATAAAAATTAAAATAAAATAACTAAAATTATTATAATTATTAATTAAATTATAATTCTAATCTTGTTATTATTAATTATTATAATCCTAAAAACATTATAATTAGGATTAGGATTAGAATTAAGAATAAGGTAAAAATTATGGTTAGAACTGTTTAAAAATTAAAATAAATTAAAAATAAAATATTACTAATAAAAATCACTAAACTATGATTAATAGATATAATGCTCCAAAAAAAATTTCATCTAATATCTTTATTTCAAATCTTATTCCCAATATTAATTCATAATTTTTTTTTGTAATGCCACTCTACAATTCTTTATTGTTAGGGTTATGGTTACGACCATAGTTATGGACAATGTTACAACCATAGTAGGGTTAGAGATAGGTCTAGGATTAGGATAATGGTTTAGAATTTATTTTTAGGGTTAGGGTTAGGGTTAGGATTAGGGTTAGGTCATGCAAAGAACTAATTAACAATACTAAAACACTATAATTAATAAAACTTATATTTATTTTTATTCACATTAGTAAAACTTATATTTATTTTTTTGCAAATCTAGAAAACAATAATTGCAATACTATAAAGGAAAGTACTAGCCACTACATGGCATTTGTTGAATTTGGTATAGATTTAATTTATTTGGTTATGGGGAATAGTCAATTAGAGCTAAAGGTAAAATTAAATTATTTTAGCATTGAAAAATCATTTAATCCATGGATATTGAATTAAGGATAAAATTAGATAATTCTTAGGATCAAAGTTAATCATTAATGATGGAAATGTATGCAAAGAGGTGAAGCTCATTGAAAACCATGAGTGTTAGATCTCTCCAATTTTACGAGTGAAAACTAAGGTACAAAAAGACATTCTACATTCCTACAATGTTGATGAGATAAAAAACCGTGATAATGCTATTTAATTCCTGGCATGAAAATAATTAATCACCTCAGAATAAATTTGTAACTAATAAATTTCTAGGAATGCAATACATTTTAGTGTGTGGTTGTTGAGATAACCTGAGAAATGTGTAATGAGTCTTCTATAACAGGTTTTCTTTGTCTATAAAACTATAGATTTCACTTGTAAAAGGGGTTTTATTGGCTTAGTCTAGTTCAAATAGGAGAATGGTGTGCAGATTCATGACTTGTTCTTACTAGTTAGATTATAATGTATCAAAGAGAAGCCTATTGCTTTTCTATTTAGAATATCTAATTTAGTATGACTTACAAATTTGGGTTTTCATTAAATCTCAATATTGTTTGTGCACACATTGTGGTCTTGCAATGTTTGAGATATCTTTTGAGTAGTTTTCTTCAAGTGATCAACACTATTTATGTTGCATGTTATGTGAATTTGAACACTTCATAACTCATTTTTCTTGAGCAACTACAAAAACACAGTGATGGATGATGTAGCTAAATTATAATAACTTCTCACCCTCTTTTCTCCTTACCATTCTCTTTTTATTTTTCTATAATCCAATGTTATTTTAGGAGTAAATTAGGTTTAGAATATTAACTTATTGAATATACTTTCATAGATTTATTGAACATTACAACTACATTTTAGGCATTTATATTTTAACATGGCTAACTTTGTGTGTAGGAATGAAGAAAACCTTCATTTATAAAATTAATAATTAGCTAGAAAATCACAACTAATGTGCCCATTATGGAGCAAGAATATTACCTTCGAGGGAAAACTAAGCATGCCTTAATGATTTTCTCAAGCCTTGGGGCGTGATTCTCCCTTTTCAATAGGAACTAATCATTTCACAAGTTGGTGTGTCAAACAACACATTTACATATAAGCCAAAGTTTAGGATTGGTTGCATGAAAATATGGTTTGTCAAATAAGTGGGATTGATGTCTTTGGGTATATGTTGATAGTTTCTAATAATATTTTCCTAATTAGTGAGAGTATGTCAGTTTGTATACATGGCAAGCAAAACATGAATATATTAAAATCGCATCATATTCATAGAATATGTATGCACCCAATAGACAATTTATACATCAAAATGATCACACACAAATTTTAGAGATGTACCAAAGAAAGCCATCGAGGTTTATTTGGAAACTTAATAACGAAACTCAAAACCAAGCCTTAGAGGGGCAACAAAAGAAGTTCCAAAATGGATAAATTGATTGTGACCTTTTGATGGTCAATGAGTTCACTTGGAAAGGGTTTGGTTGCCTTAATAATGTATGTGCATGATAGGACAACAATTTGACATAATGCCAATCTACTCGAAACATTGTAAAGTTGTCATTAAGGTTGAGTTTGATTGATTTTTTTACTTGTGCAAGTTTTTGGTAAGAATTATGAAAGGTAGGATCATAAAACGATAGCCCTTCATTTTTCATACAATCACTTGGAGAACCTCTCAAAACCATATTTTGTTTGTGTTGATTATGTAAATGTCTAAGTTGCTAAGTTATATTTACTTAGTCGATTGTAATGTTTGAATTGATTATTTCTATTGATTGCATCAATTGAATTGTAAAAGAAAATAATAATTGAAAAGAAGAAGTCAAGTTATACTATTCTAATGCAAGCAATAAATCTATCTATACTAAACAATAAACTAAAGTAAAGTACAAGAAAACAAAATTAACTAAATCTCGACCTTTGATTGAATGTTAGAAGTCAGGATCACATTGGAGGGCCAAAATTGAAGTAGAATTATAGAATATGTCCTTAGAGGAATACCAACCCTATCTTTGTCACTAAAGATCTAATTAATTTTACACCTTGGACATGAAAAATTGTTTGGAGGTATGTTGGAGATATTTCTAAATTTGAAACAAGTAATAAAATGAATGGAAAATATACAGTGATAGTTGAATCTAAGTGTAGGGGAATAAAATACACACCAAATGGGGAAAGATTACATAATAAATGATTCCTAACATTAGATGAGTCTAGAAGAATGAGATCAACTAAATTGGGTTGTCTTAGATGGGTGTAATGTACTAGTTGCATTGATAATGAATAGAGAGGATTGTGCTCTATTTTTGGAGTAGTCATGTAGGTGTGTGTAATCTTACTATGTACCCCCCTAAAACATGTCTCCACCTTCCCTCAAATAAACAAAATAAAGTTATAGGTGTAATGAAGGTAGAGGGAAGGTCAAAGGATTGGGAAGATGATGATACAAGATCTTTTAAATGCTTCAATTTATGTTTTTTGGGCTAGTACAACAAGTTAGAATTGATAGGTGGTTATTTTGAGATTGTCAGGGTAGTTATGTGATCGCCATAAGAATGGAGACATCTTTGCAATAGCTTTGTAATTGCTACCTATGGAGGACCATTGGTTTTGCCAAAGTAGATGAAACATGAAATTTGATAGGTTAGAACAAACAATAAATGCGATAAAAAACATAGATGACTAAGGCACACACATGAATGGGTTAAACAAGGCTAGTGATATGAGTAGGCATAATAACTAGTCATTTCTTTTATGTCATGGTGAAGTTTTGAGTGGTGTTAATCATCCCCTAATTTTAAATTTGATCCATGCAGTGACATTAAAAATGGGCACTTACAATCATAGACTAGAAACCTTCAAGCATATGTTATGGAATTTCGCTCAAGCTCAAGATGCTTGGAATTGGATGCACAACCTTTTATCACCCTTCTTGCTTGGATTTTGTTCCTAAAGAACAACTATGATTGGGGATTTACCTCATGGTTGATAAATATTGCTATAGTGTGGACTTTTTAAGAGCTTTTCTTATACTTCAACTCTAGAAATCTATAAATAATGTCATTTTTTAGTATTGAGGTCATTGATTGTTCTTTTTATCTAAATGAGAAAAATCACGTGCTTAGCTTTATATGCTTTCATATTTAGGCACAAGGAGAGAAGGTGGTGCTAGAATTCTAGTTACTCTAAGATATTATTAACCATCTAGGAAGCTCATCCTACACCACAAGCAAAATTTTGGTTGATGGTCATTCTCAAAGAAACCCACTAGGTGGTAGAGTTGTTCACACAACTAGAACCTTTTTTTTTGCAGCTGCTTTGTAAAGAAGTTGGATTCCTTCCTAGTGGTGAAACTTATTTAGCTTGTGTCAGGTAGTGTCAAGCATGATATTCTTCCTTCACCTCTTAGCTTTGGTATGTTGATGTTGCTCAGAGTCCAAATTCTCAAATTCTCACGATATTTAGAACTTCCTTGATCCTCCTTGAAACTTTATGTTAGGTTGTACTTTGATAGAATGATCCTCCTTAAATTAATAATTTATCTTAATGTCATTATTATTTTTACTGTTAAAAATCACATATACTAACTAATTAGTTATTACGACCTTTATTATTATAATATTTAATATATAATGCTTATAAAAGAGTTTCCAATTAAAAAAATGTTTCCAGTACTTTCAACTCTTATAATTTTGTTTGTAGCAATACCACACGGAGCTTTTGATAATGGCTCTATCCTTTAAGACTTAACCAATCTACAGGTCGGGCTTCTTCGATGGAGGGAGTCTAACAGCTCTTTTAGAAATTCGCTTCTGAAATCTTTTTAGAAATAGGCACTTTGTCTGTGCCATCTCCTTTATGAGTGCCACTAATATTTGACATTCCCTGTATTTGAGCCTTATTCAACTACCTGACAAAAAATATTTGCATTAAACTAACCGGCCACTTGACTTCTTTGCATGACCAGGGGCCATCCTGATCGTCTACGGACTATATGCTTTTGGCACAACAATCTACCTATGCCCAATGATTGCTCACCCAATTCATGCCAGGCATCACATCATAAGATCCAAGATAGGCCACACAGAAATTGGCTCGCCCAAAAAAAGTTGTTTTCAATTCTGCCTCAAACAGGTTCCCCTTCAAATTTAATCAATTCTATGCCGGAAATCACTATTGAAAATAGGACGAGGCTCATTTAAAGCCCACTAACTTTATACAACGAGTGGAACCTGTTTAATAGGAAGGCAATTCTAGGCACTACGATCAACATTTATATGCGCCTTCTGAAATAACAAAGGTATCCAGATTAGCTGTCGTATTTCAGAAGACTTTGTTGAGGATATATGTGACCGGTTAGATCGCTGAATTTACCATAGCAGCATAAGAATATATTTCATCTTTGCCAAAATTACGATGATCCTGCGGAGTCCCTGCTTACTGGCATAATATTCAATCTAGGGTTTGAATCTCGGAAGGGTTATATTGATATTATCGTTGGAGTTTGTTTGAAGAGAGAAATGGGTAATCTATTTACAAAGAAACCCAAGGTAACAGATGTCGACAAGGCAATATTGTCTCTTAAAACTCAAAGGAGAAAGCTTGCGCAATATCAGCAGCAGGTATGTCAATGCTATACTATCTTTGTATTTCCCTCTTTCTGAAGATATGGCAGTTAGAACTTTTTTAACCCTCTTTTGTACTACAAAACTAACAGTAGCTTTCTATGGAACATTTCCAAATGCACGTGGTATTTCAGCTTGTACCAATTCTTATAAATGGTAGATAAGGGAATTTTAAATTATCATTAAGTTTATGAATTTTAGACTTTTGATTAGGTAAATGGGTTCATTACTTATCCGGGAGTGTTTTATGAATTGCTGTTTGAAAGAATGCCAACTTTTGATGTTGTTTTACATATAGCTTCATTAGCATGGACGGGCTTGCTTTCCGGGTTTTGAATCTGAGTCGTCATAAAATTTGTTTTTGGTAGAACATTGGTGCAATTCTTTGTGTCGACAATGCTTTGAAGCAGTGAATCCACTATGCCCTTTGAGGGATGCAATTTAGTGGAAATTGAGCAGAGGAAAATAACGATGGCCCTGTATTTTACGAATGAATCTGCAATGTCAAAGAAAACAGTTTGCCCATGCATTTATGGAAAGGCGGATATTTGTAAAACATTGATACAATTTTCTGCGTTGAAAATGCTTTGAAGCAATTAATGCACTATTTTGTTTGAGGGATGTAATTCAGGCGTTGGAAATTGATTAGGAAAATACGACTGTGGTCCTGAACTTTATGTATGGATTTGCAATGTCAAGGAAAAAGAGGTTGCCTATGCATTTATGCAAAGACTGGTATATACCCACCCACCTGACAATAGGAACTTTATAAGGATTTCAGTGTAATGAGAACTTGCTATCGTTTTGAAAAAATTATGCTCCAATTAATAAAAATTGTTAGTTTATTGGTTTGAGGTTCACGATGTAAGAATTATCATCCAGTAATGGCAAATTTATCTGGTCCAGTGTGATAAGTGATGTGATGATGAAATCCTGCTAATGCTGTGACCAACATCATTTTAAAAAAAGTAACATTAAATATTTTACTTTATTTTGTGTGAGTTGTTTTACATGCAATGCAGGTACATTTGATGATCCCCTCTTTCCATTAGTTGCTTGCAGGAAAATTGTGTGTGCTCCTAAATTTTGCTTAAGTTTTGTAGGTGTAGTAGCCAAAAACCTTTATACTGGAAAGAAATCACGTTTTAGATTTTTTTTTCAGCTGTAGCCGGTATTAAAAAACTGGTTTCTTTGGAGAGAAGGGGTTAATGTTGACTTAGTCTCTATCTAACCTTAGTTAACCCTCAATTGAAAATTCTATATCAAGGAAGTTGTGCATGCTTTGGGACATTTGCTTGAAAAGATTTCTGTAATGCTTTTTTTCTGATTTTTTCCCTAATATATATCGTTTTGATCAGTAAATAAGGGAATTGTGTCCTTCAACCATTATTAACTGAAAAAGACATTATGTTATTTGCAAGTTTCACAAAAACTTCCTCACAACTGAACTGAGGAAAGCTTAACCGCCACTAACCCAACGATTACAAATCCCCATCTATCCCCTCACCATAGCAAATTGGGGAATACAAAAAGAACTGAAAATTTTAAAAACAGTTTAGCTAACAACTAGAATGCCCCAGACCAACTAAAGAACTACAATATTAGAACCAACTGCATCAACCCTGAACAACCCCACAACATGCACAGACCCAGCAAGACCATGGACCTGAAAACCAAGAATCTGTAGTAAAGCCTTCGCAGCCCAACTAGCCCTGGCAATTCTTTCACAATCCTGCCATGGAGAATGAGTGGAAACTGGCCTGTATAGAGCGGGGAAGTCAAAGCTTTGAGGTCTCCGCCAACTTCTCCCTCCACAATCAACATCTGAAGTTTATCCATTTGATGAACCAGAGTACCAAGCTGCCTTTCTAATTTCCTGAAAGATTCCATAGGCACCACTTCTCTTAACTCTGTGCCAGCAATGGGGAGAGAAGTGACAGGATGCCCATCCACAAGCTCCAGTGCCACTTACAAACCACCTCTAAGCCAAGCCCGAACAAAACTTTCCACTAAATGAAGAAGCCCTCCTTGCTGCCAGTGAAAATAAAAAGATTGGAAAGAAACATGGAGGCCATGTCAGAATTGACACAGCTTTGAACATCCATCTCTAAATAATGTCATGTCCTGTTTCCAGTCAATCTAAGTCTATACATACTATGTCTTTACTTGTGTCTTCCCTGTTTCCATCTATTGTGTGTTTTCCCTTCTTGAGTATGTTTTGTTTCTCTTTTTCCACTCTTCCCTTCTTGTCAGACTTTTAGACTATCCCTTCCTGACATGTTCATTGCTCGATCCTTGATGCCTTCTCTTATAGTTTGAGTCTTGTGATATGGCTGACCCTCGATCCCCCATATTTCTTCCTATGTTTTTGTTCTCCTCCTAACTTCCCAGCATGTGTTGTATTGTTCCCAATAGTCTATTGTTGACTCAATCACTTTCAAAGTGGAATGTTTCCCATCCATTATCACTGTTCAAATGTGAAGTTGTGGGTGTACATGGTGGCCAACCTGTTATATTTGTGGAGGATATAAAAGAGTAAATGCTTTCATCTAGGATCATCATCTACACATAACCAAATTCCCTTCGTAATCTGTTTTGAGCACTTGTGTTTGAGCATGAGAATCCTAGGACAAAAACCCCAGTGATTTCAGAGGGTGATCTCATACAAAGTTCACATTTGAGCTCCATTGGACACGGACTTCGATTGCATTGTATTAATTCAATTTGCCATTGCTGCTGGTATGAATTGCATGCTGTTGCAGAATCATTTGAATGCAATACAATCATTATTGTAATAGGAAAGAGAGTGGGAGTTACATCTATATTTGCTGTTCGTTATAATAGGAAGATTGGATGTTATTTTGCCATTGTTGATTGAAGTTTAATGAACTTGTTGATGTATTAACAATAATTTAGATCTGAGTTGTCTAAGATTTGATTAAGTAATAGGGCCCGATAGTGCTTTTATTTAACTAATAAGTGTTTGTGGAAGGTTAAGAATTAGATTTGGATTATTATTTTGGCCTGGGACATTATAGTGGTATCAGAGTTGGTGATATTGCTAGCCTTTGTTTTCAGAATTTGACTTTGCATGTTTTAGTTTTATGTAGTAAAGTGACAAAGCAACCATATATCATTTGAGGGAGATTAGAGATTGAGTTATGTAGAGAGTTTAGAGACTCAATTGTCTCCTACATAACTCGTTGTAGGGCATAATAGTATGGCAGAAAGAGAGAGGAGGATGAACACAAACGACAATTTGGAGGGTTGGGTTGGAAGGAAGTTTGACTTGGTGATTGATATGATGGCACAATTGCTTCATAAGATAGACAATAATATGAATGCGCCTAGACAAACAACGGGGGAAGCAAGTGCTTCTAAGGGTAATAATCTCCACTTTGAGCCACACACAAAGGACTATTCTTGTTTCAGCTACAAGACCAACTCGACCTACCTTTTTGAAGAAGGAAGTTGAGGCTCCAAAACTTGGAGCCTAGAACTCATTGTTTGATGATATTAGGGCTTGTCATGCAGAATATAGAACTCCTACTAAAGAGATACAAAGTGAAATGTCACTCACCAATTATAGATCATGAAGAAGTCTCAGAATGGTTATAGGCTTGAGCTTAGGCCGCAAGTCTTTCAAGAGATGTGTAACAAGCTTTGGGGAAGTTGACACTCTCCCCTGATGATGGATTTAATAAATGCTCAACTCATATGTGGGTACATAAGCTAGACACATACCTGTCCCTTGGACCAATGACCGAAGATGAAGCAATCAAGTTTGTCACCTTGCATTTGGAGGCTATTGCACATAAGTGGTGGTATCATGGTTTGATCACTCAAGGTCATAGATCCATCACCTCATATGATGAATTCTGCAAAAATTTGATTGAGAGGTTTGATCGGAAGGATCTTGAAGTTTACTTCAAAGATTTGACTTAGCTCAAACAATATGGTTCAATGGAGACTATGCAACCGAGTTTCAAAAGTTGTTAGTGATGGTGCTAGACATCACAAAGAGAAGATCGACTATGCACTTCATTGAAGGGTTAATTGAATCTCTCAAGGGGCTGGTTAAAACTTTTAAACCATCTACCCTATAAGAGACCATCAAGTGGGCTTTGGCACTAGAGACTTCCTTGCCAAAGGATAAGTTTTAGACCAAAACCTTCATTTTAAAGAATCCTTTTCAGAAAAATATACAACATACCTAGAGTTTTCCATCAAGAGTAGAGATTAAGGTGAGGATTAAATTGAGAACGAAGAAGCTATGTTTTAGCTACAAGGAACCATGGTCACTTGGACATAGATGTCTTGGGAAAGGACAAGTGCATTACATTGAGGTTTGAGGAACCCAAACCATAGAGTGAAGAACCCAAATAGGAGATTGGAGAAGTAGAAGATCAACCAAAAGAGGAAGGGGTCATCTTGGGAGGCACTCTTGCCATGCTCTCTGGTACTCTGAGGTACAACCCCTTTCGCATCCGTGGGGTCTTGCGAGGTCAAAGGGTGATTGTACTCATTGACATTGGTGCCACTCATAACTTCATTTATGAGGGATTGGTTAACCAAACGAGGCCTCAACATAGAGGACATTGAAGGATTTAGTGTCATGGTGGTTGACGGTTTCACCATCTAATGCAATAGAAAGATTGTCTAGTTGAATCTTAATATGAGAGGATACAATATGCAGGATGAATTCTATGTTAGCATAGGAGATATGGATATGGATATGGTCCTGGACGAGTCTTTGAATAACTACTGAAATAGGTTTCTTTGCATTGATAGACATTTGGTTTTATGGCATCTCTCTTTTGAATAGATTGAAACAAAACTTGCCTGCATGCCTTCTTTCTGATACTATGAACAAGTAGTCCTGCACAACTAGAGTTTGTTGCAGAAACTAAGTGATAGGATGGCATATGAGTAAAATCTGCTCTGATACCAATGATTTGTGCTGAACCCAGGAGTTACATAGAGGACAACCCACAAACCAATTAAAGACAATTGAAACAAATGGACAAATGTGGAGGCATAAAAAAATGTTCAAAAGAGATAAGGTAGCAAAATAAAACTCTTCTATTTGTCAGCAATGGAATATGATACATAGGGGTAGCTACTGGACTTAAGATACCAAATTGTGCTATTCCTATGGATCAAATCTTGAAAAAGATTATATTACAGCGAGAATGTGTACAAAAGAGTTGCTTGTGTGTCTGCATTAATCTTCCTTGAATTGAGGAGATGAGAAAAATATAATTACAATGAATTTTAAGAATGAGTAGTTGCAAAGATTGTTGGTGTTCTCACCAGTTCAACTTCCTTGGCCAATGCTGGACTGGGAAAGTGAAGTGTTGTTTGGATGATGTGAACCACATTGAGGATGTACCTTTTTGAGTAGTACTTGTGAAGTCCAACCTTGTGGATGTGTGAAGTTTACAAATTGCAAGGCTTTTGTTGGAACAGGTGCAAGTTTGGCTGCTTATAGTGTGAATCTTTCTTGGGAAGGTGTGAACCCAATCCAAAGGGGCTTTTGCTTGGATCGTTTTTCCCATGTTCTCTTTGTTTAATACTTAAAGTAGTGCTAGGTTCTGTTAATGTTATGGCAGCTTCGGGTTCATCCTTCCAGCCACGAGTGAAGACATAAATTAATATAGCCTATCGGCTATTTATTTATATGTGATATTTAATGTGAAGGGGCGCTTCACTTGGCAACAATGTAATTTCTAAAAGGGCCGACCTTCCTTGTAATTCGCATATTTTAATTGTAATTATACTTCTCTATTTTGGCCGACCTTGTACATGAAGAGGTGCAACCTCTCTCTCATTGGGTATTTATACAAGGTCATTTCCATCCTTTCTATCATTAAGCAAGTTCGTTTCTCTCCTTCATTCAAGTGCGAATTTTCTCCAAGAGCATATTGCGAATTTCTCTAAGTGCAGATTTAGGTTTCAAGGAAGGGCAGATTATTATCTGTTTTGCATCTAAAGTTGGTGCTGAATATTGGCCTTGTGATTGGCCTCATTGTAAGGGAATTGTTGCCATTATTTATATAGAGAAGAGAGATCTTTGTTGCTGGATTTTTCTCCCTCAAGTGGAGGGTTTTCCCAGGGTATCTGCTGTGTTATTGTGTCTGATTTGAATTTAATTTCTGTGCATTAATCTGATCATTAAAATTTAAAAAACTATTTGGTTAACAATGGAAGCATATTGTGTTAGGTTTTTTTTTTTGGTATTGATTGGACTTGACTCATGTGGTTCTCTCCTTATGAGTAAAGTTATGATAATTCTGGCAATTCAATGATAGAAAGTTATTTGCCTACCTAGGCAACCTTTTGGCAATGATAGTCCAAACCTTCTAGTTGAAGGATCCATATTGAAATAAAAGAGTAGTGATTCTTAAACAAATGAAAATAATGGAAGAAATACCCTGCATTTGTTGAATAGAAGTCTAGCACATTGATGAGCTTTCAATCTTAAAATGCATTGCATTGTTGGATTTAGTTAATCCCAATTATCTCAACCTACATTTGATACATAATAGAGGACTACTATAAAAGACAAAATCAAGATATTGCATGTTAATTGATTTGTTGTGCGATAACGTTAGACCCTTAAAGGTGACATTATTAAAGGCGACATTATTCCATCACTAAACACATTACTTATCAAATTGTTCCAACTGTTGTTCAAAGTTGTACAAATTTGACTGTTTATAATAAAATAGGCAACACTTGTGAAGAAATATTTCATCAATCTTTTCAATGATAATTTGATTTCATAATTTTCTTTTTGAATGCCATCCTTTTCAATGATTTTGAAATCAAAGTAAAATTAATTGAAGAATTATTTTTCCCAGAGGTTCATTACTTATGGAGGTTGGTGATTCTAGCTTTATGATCTTTATGTGGCATATAACTGATATACTGATCTTTTGTTTTTGTCCCATCAAATGATTCTTAGAGGCATAATGATTCTTTTGACTGATATATTGATTCTTAGTGGCATGTAATTTGAATTTTCAAATGCTTGAATCTTTGTGTGGGATACACATGGTTTTTGAATAAAGGGTAGATCTAGTCCTAATGCTTGATTTCCTTGATTAATAGTTTTTGCTTCAGAGGGAAATACTTCATGGCAATTTTTGTCAAGCTAGACAAATTCTTAAGATTTGTTGTTTCTGGATATTTGATTGTGTTTGAGTTTTTTCATCAACGTTTTGGATCACACTCAGTGATCCATAATCAGGATGATAGAGAGCATAAGTTTTCTCAGATGCTCTATATCATAAGTTTTCTCATCTCCTTATGCTCTATATCATCGGATCACTGAGTGTGATCCGAAACGTTGATGAAAAAACTCAAACACAATCAAATATCCAGAAACAACAAATCTTAAGCATTATGGATTGTGGAAATCTCATAGCATTAATAGACAAATTCTTGTTAAATGTATGAGCCGTACTATATTAGTTTAGACCAAATTGCCCATTTTAGAAAAGAGTGTCAACATATTTTTTGCTAAGAACGTTTTGCCGTGAACATTTTCTCTACCATAGAATACTTGCCAATTTAATTTGTTTTATCTTGGGAGCTATATATTGTTGTTATGTTTTGATATTGGTTGGACTGTTCAACTAACCTTCAAGACAAAATGTTCAAATATTCTATCCTTGATGCGTTGGTGCAACTTGACTTGAAAGTGACACATTTATTTGCTTGCCAATGAATTTGTAAATTACTCGAAGTATTTCTTTTGTTGAACATGTTTTAATCAGTTGGGATCAAACTAACTCTAGTTAAAACATAAAAGCATGATTACAAGATCACATTCTTAATGTTTTTGTTGATTTGAAACTCTTTTCAGCTTGAGGCAGTAATTGAAAAAGAAAAACAAGTGGCTCGAGATTTGCTGAGAGAAAAAAAGAAAGATCGAGCATTAATTGCATTAAAGAAGAAAAAGACTCAGGAAGAGCTTTTGAAGCAAGTTGATACCTGGCTCATTAATGTTGAGCAACAGGTTTGTAATTGTAAATAGATTAATTAAATTGTAGTTTGCTGCTAATTGGTTGCATACAAATGTGATTGTCTATCACATGATTGTTTTGTGGTAGGTTCCATAAATTTGATTTACTTAGCTAGACTGCATATGCCGTCTCAGTTGGTCTAACTGTCTTATAAGCACCACACATTCTGCTTTCCTAGTAACAAAAGTATGTTATGGTGCTTATCTGCATGATTGGTCCATGAATGCTGCTTTTCCTGCTTGGCAGTTGAAGGAAAAGGAAAGGGTAGCATGACACTGAATTGAAATTTTATTTTATAATTCTAGTTGAACTTCTGAAGATCTCTACCATTTATGAATATGGTTGCAGCTAGCAGACATAGAACTAGCAAGCAAGCAGAAGACCGTCTTTGAGAGTTTGAAGACAGGAAACAATGCTATTAAAGCCATTCAAAGTGAGATCAACTTGGATGATGTTCAAAAACTTATGGATGATACAGCTGAGGCTAAAGCATACCAAGATGTGAGTTGGTTTCTATTTCTAGCGTTTTCTCTATTCCTAAACATGTCCCTTATATTTCCAACTTGCAGATTCTTTTTCATCTTTATGTAATTTAAAGCATAAATTCGATAATTAATGAAGTTTTTTCAGACTTGTTAAGCTTTTCCTGTTCTGGGTTTGCCCCATGTGTTTTCTTTTGTTGTTGCTTGGCTTTTACCTTGTGGGCACAAATTTCTTTTAGATGTTGGAGATTATTTTTGATCCCTCACTGCTGTAATTGGCTATACTTTTGAGTCCTGTTGACCCACTTTTGTCATTTATGGACATTGTAGGGCTCTCTCTCTCTACTTTTGAGTCCTGTTGACCCACTTTTGTCATTTATCTCTCTCTCTCGATCTCCATTTCAGTAAATGGACACATTTTTTAATTTCATTGCATGTTTTAGCATGATTGGACTCTTATAAATTCCTACAACATAGTTTCAACACAACCTACATCTTTGGCTCCTTAGTTATATTTTTTATACATAGTTTTTGATACATTTTTCAGTTCATGTTTTGGCAATAAAAAGAGGTTTTATTTCATGACAAGTATGACACAAGATGTATCTACTGCACTGAGATGGACTGCAACCTGTTGAGTGATATGGATTTTGTAATCTGTGTTAGTGTATCTCCTACTGTCTACTTAAGATTAAACTGATGGAAAGCTGAAAATACATTTCAGGCTTGAGAGAACTTTCTTGAAATAATCTCTAAAAGGTCAGTGACAGGAGACAACTTTTAAGTTTATTTATATGAACCTAACTCCAACATTGCAGGGTATCTAATTCACATTCAATGACTTCAAAATTTCTTTGCAGATGACAAGTGTAAGTGGTTTCACAGTTCACCTATACTTTAAAACTTGTGAATTGGTAAAAACTCAGCAAATTAAAGAAAGTACTTAAATTCATTAACGTGGCAAAACTTGGCAAAACTCAACAAGAATCACAAATACTCGCCAAAATCTTAGCGAAGCTCAGTAAAACTTGCCAAATACTTGGCATAACTCCCGAAAAACTCAGCTAGGTGAGTTAATGGGTGATTTTCTAATTTCTGTTTCACTCGTGAGTACTTGGTGAATTTTTATGCTTTGGTTTCACCAATAAGGAGGTGTTTGCCAAGTGACCTGAAAAAGACATTTGTCCTGAAAGGACTTATCACTTTGCCTAGTAGACAAATCTTTGGGAAAGATTTTCGTTGTAATCATTGTTATATTCTATAGATGGACTTCCCTTTTAATCAGATCTAACTGCCAATTTCTAAAGTCAATCTTACAGGTCTTAAGTAGTTGGATAGCAATTCCTTGTTTTTTTAACAAAGTAAATTGCTTAAAACACCTTTTCCTGAAAGAAAATTCTGTCTGGCTGGTGACAACCAGCAATTGATGATTATCCTGTCATATAGTTTATAACTTGCATTTGATTGTTCTTATCATTTATAGCAGTTCTCCGCATTCCCATTGATGGGCAAGGCATAAGTACCTAGAGTTGATTGTTATATACAGCTCATATGGTGACATTTTAGTACAAGCAAATTAAAAATGGGTCCTCTAGCCCTGGAACATAGAAAGAATTAAACCAAATGCCCAAGTTTGAAAACCAACAAGTTGTTTGAGAAGAAACTTGATCTGTAGAAGAAACAAGTTCTGCTGAATCCATGAGATGCATGCAGGACAATTTACAGTCTAATTAAGGGACAGGTCTACTTAATTAGTCTGTGAATTATGCTGAACATGTAAGGGAAGATGAACAAACAGAAAAGTAACAGCAGCATTACTCATTGAATGTAGACAAGTTAACAAATGAAGCTCTTCTGTTCATTTGAAAAGTGTATGTTGCATAAGTATACGATACTGGACTTAGAATCAAACGTTGTGTTATTGAATCTTGAGAAGGATTGTGTGACATTGAGAAAGTATATAGATGATAGAATTATGGGTAACTGACAAGTATATCTCATGAATGTACTGTGTGGGAATGGTGATCCAATTGAGAAGATGCAAGGACCTACAAATTAAAGGTTGCATTGCTTACTGGGCCAATTCCTAAGAAGCACTGTGTGGCATTTGAGAATGTATGCATATGATGGAGTTTTGTATGTGAACTTGCTCCTTCCTTCCACATTGTGCAACTGAGAGGATGTTGATGTAATATACTACAATGATTTACAAGAGGCAGATAGTAACAAGAACCCGTTCATACGACAACTGCCCCTCTACCAATGCTTTTGTTGGAAGGTGAAGTGTTGTTTGATAATATAAATGTAGATTCCGGAGTTGCAAGGGGTTTGTCTTGTACTACATGCATAGCTCAATCCAATGGCGTGCATCATGCAGTGTTATGCAATTTAGTTTTTGAATGTTGCATGAGGTGTGAATTGACCTGAAGTTGCAAACTGCAGGGCTTCGTGTGATGCAAGATGAAAATCCATAGTGTTATTTGGTACTAATGCAAGAGTGTAGCCTGGAACGTAGACTTGTGCAAAAGTCCATTTGGTACCAATACCACTAAGAGATCCACTCATGTAATGACAGTGCAAGCATTTGTTAAACAGGAATGAGATTGAGAAATTTTGTTTACTTTATCCCCAAGGAGAACTATCAAGATTTTTTGTGTATACACAAAACTGGCCATCTCTGCCATCCATTAGGAGTTTCAGTGATTGAACTGCATGCCTACTTCTTCCAAAGGTGTTGATGCACTTTTCCCACTGAGAAGACAAGATACGTTATGAAGATACTAGTATGCAGTTTATCCTGATGCATTGATTTTATAGTGTGAATCATCCTGAAAGTTTGGTGCTTATAGTAATGCTTGAATATGAAGGTTAGCTCTTTCCAAACTGTCAAGGTCCACCCTCCTGCAATGTAGTCTCAAAAAGTGGCCATCTCTTTGTGTAGGGATGTTAGAAAACAAACAAGTAGATTTATAATGATTAACAAGTATATTTATAATGGTTACTTGTTTCACAAAGACTATAAGGATGAAGATCCCAACATTGTTTGTTTGTATGACCATTGCATTTGTAGTGGTTACATATGGTCAGCATGCAATATGTGTGCTTTTGTTAGAGTTGTCAATGAGTGGGGTGCTACTGAGATGTGCATTGTTCTTAGCATTGTTGTTGCATAGAGCACTTGTGGGTAGCTTGTGCTCTTGCTCACATTGGTCATCTTGTAGAATGTTTGTGGGAATTTTTGCATGCTTCAAAGTGTGATGGAAAGCATCATTGGGGTTTAATTGTGAAGATATGTGTATACTACCTTCTTGATCTGTAAATAGGGGTTGATACTCCACACCACTGCTAATCAACAACAAATAATCCTAGCATAGTGTTACACCGTGGCCAATGGTCCAATGTGCAACACAAATACTAGTAGAATGAATGGAATTTTCTTAACCCAATTAATGGAAACCATCCTAATAACCTTGCAAAAATCTGCAACCTCTCACATGCTCTAGCTGCATGCTACAACCGTTGCATAATAGTGCAAAACTCAAATGGAAGTTGAAAGCATGCTCAAACTAACATGCAAATGAAATAAGAAAGTAAAAGCATACACAACAGCATCAAGTAAACATGACACAATTGTTTGACTTGGAGAAACCCAAAGTGGGAAGAAAACTCCAGCAAGGACTCAGTTGGATGCTCATCAAATATGGATCATCTCAAAACTTTGTAAATGTTCTATGCAATCACTGCATAAAAGTGTCAAAAAGAGACACAAAGCATCAATTAATACTCTGCATTACCAACCTAGCTGATACAATCTTCATCTCTGCTCCTCTCAGGCTGACTCCTGACATTCGTCAAAATGAAGTAGTAAATTGCCTCCAATGTGTCCTTCACCTTTCTCATGTACAGAGAAGGTAATTAATGACCCCCTCTTGATTCCTAATGTCAGAAGACAGAAGAATAATACCCAAAAAGGCAAGAAAATGGTTAAAAGCCCTGCATTTTCTAGTTTTCACCCCATATACAGGTCCATTCACCCCTTTACTAGTTATATGTTTGTCGGGGTGTATGCTGGTCACCCCTTTGCCAGATATTTGTTTGCCTAGGTGTCTGCCAATTGCCAGGGGCAAGCTCTTGGTTCAACCATTTTTGCTTGCATCTCGGACTTGCCTCGGACTCGGCAAGCTGCTTTTTGACTCAGACTTGGACTTGGAGCCCAGACTCAGCAAATTGAAAAACCCAAGAAATTCAGAGATTTTTAAGGATTTAAAACTTGTTTCATGCACCCTTTAATAAATAAACCTTAAAGACACAATAACCTCATTAAATAGAAACTACTTTGATCCCATACACAAACATACATCAATCACATAAGTATAAACGCAAATTTTAGCTGAAGGAAATAACACATTTAGATATATAAATATTGTCAAATGTATACAAAACTCATGGAATATGAAATCCATGGCATCAAAACAAATATCAAATTAAAAATATAAATCTATGGCTCAAAGGAGCTTGCATTACTCATCCCAACATCACGACAAGTCATGTGCTAGCTTCTAAGATAGGTCCTGGATGATGATGTAGTCATGATATTTGCTTGTGTCTCAATGATGGTGTGTATATTCAAATGAGTAATTTATTATTAAAGTTTTCTTGAAGCCTTCAAGATTGCATGTTTTGTTGTCAAGCTCATTAACAAACAAAAACGGTTTAGTAAAAAGATAAATGGTTATGTTCTAGTTTGACCTTAGCTAGCATACTAATAGATGGGATTGTCTATGAGTTGCCTGTGTAGGGCATGATTGATACATTTTTGCATTATGAAAATGGCATTTCTTGCCAACTATGTCTTAACTTGTATTCAACAGTACAATGACTGTAGCATGCCAACTTTGCCTATGGCTGTCCTTGTATACTAAATAAGTTGTCCGATGTATGAAAACAAATAATCCTTGATTGTGGCTTTGACCGTGAAGATGCAGAGATTTGCAATAGGGGATATGTATTTTGTAGGTTTTATGATTATGATTCATCATTGGCCTATTAGATGCTTAGACTTATAGTTTGATGGGGGTTTGGGGGAAACACCCCAACAAGGTCAAGGGGCGCAGCGCCCCCATTGGGGTTGAGGGGTAGTGCCCCTTGCAAGGTCTAGGGGCAGTGCCCTGGGCGCACTCCCTATGGCGATACAAGGTGGGGTTGAGGAACAACGCCCCTCCCGGGTTTCAGGGGCGCCCTTGTCGCGATACAGGGCGGGGTCGAGGGGCGGAGCCCCTACCACCAAGCCCAAATGAAGACCTTCAAAACCACACAAACCTTCATGACGCACACCATTTTCATATTTTTTGTAAATCCTAGATGGGCATGTCATAAACCAAACAAGCATTGAAAGATTGTAAATTTAAAAAAAAAAAAATTGAAATGGCCAAGTCTTTGGGTCGAACTCACCTAGACTCAGCGAGTTTGGCAAGTACTCGGCTTCCGAGTCTCCCAGATTAGCCCTGGGTGGCTTGCCTCAGGACTTGCTGAGTTTAGGTGAGTCTTGTAACACTATTCCACAGCACATAACTGTTGCATCCGGACTTGAAATTAGATGTCTCTTTTTTTTGAAATTGCACTTTATTTTTAGGCTATCTGAATATGCAATCAAATACTACTTTTAATTCCATTTATCCATTCATTTTTCCCTTGCAACATGACTGCATTTATGAGGCCATGAATGAGTAGAATCAAACCCAGAAGTTGTCTCATTTGCCCACAAAGATTTTGAGATGTTCCATACCATCCCAAAACATCTATAAGCATGATACAAGTTGGCCAATGTCCAGAATAACCCTGTTACATTGGTTTGATGACAAAATATGCTATTTGGGCTCCTTGGCAACACTCTCAGCTAGAATGACATGACTCTGATGGTCCAAATATCTACCTAGTTTGATTTTTCGAATCACTTCACCTGTGTTGGATTTGATTTATCCCAGATCAATATGTTTATCTCTGTCTAAAGAGGAGTTGTCATGTCTTGGTCATTTGTTTCCAAAATTTGAGCATTATAAAATATTTCCTTTAGCAGCTTGGAACCAGTGCTTTTTGTGTCTCTCAAAGCTACCAAATGAACTTGATGAAGAATTAGGACATTAAAAAGCAAAAACAGTGACTTACAAATAGTCATCTTTCACTGTCTATATATCACATCATGTAGTTGAATGTTTTGGGACATTGGGGATTTGTTTAGTAGCGTGCAAATTTTCACACTCTGCATGAAGTCATAGTAGTTCTCTTTGAAAGTTAGCTCTAGTTGTAAATTTTGCATGACTTGATTGCATCTTCCCTTGGCTTGAATCACCAAGTGTAGGGCCAACAAGATGAGCTCTTTGCATCATAAGGTCTAATGTCTTCTCCATACTAAGGTTGATGGTTTTCTCTTCTAACTAGAGTACATCTTGCAATTATTGATTCTTTCTTTTATGATATTGAATCTCCTTTAGCAAATATTGGTTCTCATTTGGTGACTTTGAAAGCGTTGCTTTTTCCTGTTGATTGTTGATACTGATTTTAGAAATTGGCATGGACACCAAATTCTAGAATGGTGTAGGAGTCATTCTATTTGTGCTCTAATACCTATGATCTATGTTGTGCTGAAGAGACACATAAGGGACAATCCATAGACTAATTAAGGGATGGGCCTAGTTAACTAATTTGTGAACCATGCTAAACATGTAATGGAAATGTAAAAAAGAAGAGCAAAAGCATTGTTACACATTGAATAGAAGCAAGAGTTAGAAAATGAAGCTTTTCTTTCAACCTTGAAAATGCTATGTCCCATAAGTATGTAATGCTAGACTTAGTATCCAGGTTATGTTATTCTTAGTTTTTTTAGGAGACTGGTATTGGTATTGGTATGAGAGATGGGTTTTGGTACAGGTACACCATTTAAAAAAATGAGAGACAGGTACTTGGAGATGCCATGTACATAAAATACCAAAAATAAAAAATGTGAAATATATAAATAATTTTAAATAACTTCAAAAATAAAAAAATAGAATTAAGAAATTAAAATTAAATTATATATTTAATATATTATAATTTAATATTTATATTATCAATTTAAAGTTTGTAATTAAAATTTTGAGTTCAAACTTTTAATGGTAAATATAAAATAACTAATTGTAACTTAATTAAACTTTTAAGATGTTTAAACTTTAATAATTTAATTCAAGTTTTTATTATTTAAAATTTAAAAACTAAATTTAAATGTTTTGTAAAAGTTAAAAAATAAAAGCTTAAATAAAACCTTTGGGCTACAACAAAACAAAAGAAATTGCAGGAAAAAAGTCGAATGGAAGACGAAACAAAGACTCTGCAAATTAAAACAATAAAACAAAACAAATGGCATGTAATGACCCCTCTACTATATGATTAGAATAACACTGATATTATTTGCTTAATCTGATGAATATTGGCACAATTGTTTTTCACTATCTGAAGTTGCAGTTTCTGTATCCTTGTTAGTGTTGACTTGTTTAGCAAGGTCATTAATTTGAAAATTATTCTTTCTAACACCAAGCTAGGCTTGGGGTAGTTAACTTATGCAGATTCATCATAAGATGCAACTTCAATTGAGAATATATTTGATTTAGTGCAAAATCCTTTTATTGAGAATATATTTGCTATTTCTTGTTCAGTTGCTCTTTTCCAGTGACTGGCACTTCAAAGTAAAGTTTTCCAGCTGTTCCAGCATTCATTTTGTATTTATTAGTAACTAAGAGTGAATTAAATTAATGGTCATGGACACAATTTTTTGCTTGTTTGCTAAAGTAGTTCTTGCTGTTGTATGTATGCTTTTTGTCGTGCTTTTCCAAAAGTCTATTGCTTTCATGATGAGCTCAGTTGACTTTATTTCTGATATTGCTGCAATGTAGCCACAAAGTGGTACCACATACCATATTAGTGTTAGTTTTTAAGATCAGATTTGCAATAAGCAGAAATACGACAATGAACACAGTAACACAGCAAGATACCCTGGGAAAACCCTCCAACTTGAGGGAGAAAAACCCAGCAACAATATATCACTTATATATTGTATAATGAAGAACAATTCACTTTACAATGAGGCCAATCACAAGGCCGAATTAACAGCATCACACTTGATGCAATATCAAAGGAAAGAGATCGAACTCCTTGAATAATATCGATCTGCAATATGAAACTCCTGCTGTAGATAAACTTGCACTTCACTTGGTAATGATTCGATGAATAAAAGGGAGAGCAGCACCTTCCCTTTATACATGATGAAATCATACCTCTCCAAGCAATATGACACTTCATAGCAAGTTGGCCTCATCATGAAACAATACGACTCTTTGTTCAAGGTATAGTCAGCCATTACAAGAATATAAATTAAATTAAATTACAACTGAATGGAAGTGGCTTTTCCATAACTCGGCTCCAATAAATTAAATAGCCGTTTAGGCTACATTTAATTTATTGCTTTGATAGGTCATGGCTGGAAGTAGAGGTCCAACGCTGCAAACATCAACAATTAGTTGACTTATTGATGCAGTTGTGACTAGGGGAACTTATCGGGCAACCCAATCATACAGCCTAAACATACTCTCTTCCCATAAATTCAACAAACGTGCTTTATTTTCTTATCAATATTTCATGACTCGGGGTTTTACAAAACTTACAAAACCTACACAACCATTAATCAGATACAGATTGGCCTTATTCGTTCCACTCCTTCCCAAAAGGCTCCTAAAAATGATGACAATATTTCCTTTTATCCATCGGTGGCCAAGGAAAGATTGAATCAAATTTTGGCTGTTATACTAACCAATTCGTTGCAGAAACAACAAGTGGAGAAGCAAGCTGCAAGTCTGCAAAGGCAGAAACAAGCTGAGAATTCACAGAAGTGGCAACAAGCTGAAAGTCTGTAGATGCATATGACCAAGGAAAGTCTGCATGTTCAGTTGACTAGTGAAAATTCACAATCCGTACCAAGTGACATCATAATTACATCATGCTTACATCATCTTTTGGTGAGTAACCCTTGTCCTTGTGATGTCATGTCTACGCCATGCTGACATCATCATCAAAGCTATTCATCTGAATCGATTGATGAAATTTTGAAAGGTTCAGATCACTTGAGTTTACCTGCATATCCTGATGGCCATGTAAAATCCATAAACTTCAGATGGTTAGGGAATTTCTGGAATTGTTTGATAGACAATAGTTCTTGCAAGCCAGATGATTCCAAAGCTCCCGCAAATGCGGAAAAAACCCCATTGGTACCAGTTTGTGTGGGCAAACACATTGGAATTGATCAAATACATTGGAACCTGTTGTAAATGGCTGGTTTAGTAGCACATCTTCACAAAGGCCCATAACAAACCAAACATCCACATAAGGGCAGGTTTAACAACAACCCATAAGTCTGCAAACTGATAACAAACCAAAAACCCACATAATCATAACTTAGCCAATTTTCATCCTTTCTTCACCAAATTAGTTCTGCAGATACCCATTAAGCTCTTCTACAAAGTGATTCCCTAAGTTGTCCAAAATTGAATCTGATAAATTCTCTGGAAGCAACAACCCCAAGAATTAACAGAAACACACCAAAACTGCACTGAAAATAGAAAGCAAACCTGATTTTTGTTTTTGGGTAATGCAAGATTGCCTGTGGACCCAGATGCTCCTACATCACTTATACTTATTGTTGATATTGCTTCCTTGTAGCCACTGATTGGTACCTCATGCTATAGCAGTTGCCTTATACTGTACTGTTGATATTGGTGCCCTGTAACCACTGAGTGGTACCACATGCCATATCAGTTGCCTTATACTATACCGTTGATATTGCTGCCCTGTAGCCATTGAGTTTTTTATGTCTTTGAGCAAGTTCTTCTAAAACTAAAATGTTAGCCATATGAAATTTCTGAAATATATCTTACAGTTGATATTGGTTTGCCTAAATATAGCACTGTCTAAGAGCAGAATCATCCCAGGTTTGTTTCTTACTCTAAATTCATCCTGGCCATGCTGGAAGCATTTTGGTCCAAATGGGTCTGTTCATGTCTTTGAGCAAGTTCTTCTGAAAGAAAAATGTCAGCCATATGAAATTTCTGAAATATATCTTGCAGCTTATACTTTGAATTGTAGTTTCTTTCATGAACACAGTGGTGAGTATAGATATATGATCTCATTTTGAGCACAATCTTTCTTAAAGAGAAAAATGGGAGAATAAGGCTAGCTGTATGTGCCTAACAGAAATTTGTATGGAGAACATTGATAGTTATTTTGTGAGGTTAAATATATCTTTAATTACAAGTGAAGTTTATAAAAGTTCTTGAAAATAGAAATCAAAGAAAAGGCTAGGTCAAGTAGGTACCATGGCAGAAGCTCTCTTGGAGCAGTTTTGTTTCATTCCAGAATCTTTAATAAGCCATAGGTTTCCATCAAACACAACATGCAAACAACAAAATTAGCAACTGCAAGGCCAACTTGTCACCAGCTCAAGTAGCTCTATATGAGATATTGCATGTTTAAAAATACCAATAACAGCTGGAATACTAATTTGGCATGTTAATCATTGAACTGAAGATGGTCTTTGTGGCAGTCTGCATTACATATTTTATTCTACACTTGGATTTTACAATAAGTGGATTTACATTTTTCAATTCTAAACTATAAGTAAGAAAGAAGATGTTGCCTTGCAGTTAATTTTCTCGCTCATCTACATTTTTAGTTTGCTTTCTACTCCCAGGTGTAGAGGACAGTTAGTTCCTCTAGCTACTCTCCCCAGATTTCTCTCTAGTGTAGAGTTCCTGATGGTTCTCCTTACCCATAGTCTAGATCATAGGAACAAGTCCATATTTCCAGTTTTATCTCCACCTTTAGAAATTGTCAGGGCCTACCCTTTTATCTCTTTGGATTGCCCAGTCGGGTTCTCTTATTCTGAACCGTTTTCCTATGGATATTATAAGACCATGTATTTCCCTTTATGTGGTGATTAATGATGAAGTTATTAGTCCTTTTCCTCTGGATTGTCATATATTAGATCCAGCTTTACTCTCTAGTTTTGATCTCCATTAGTTCCCTTTAGTTTGGTTTTGTTCTCGACTCTTCCTTTCATATGGTTGACTGTATTTGTATCATAAGCGCTTTACCTTTTTTGACTTGTCTATTCTGTAACTTGTTTCCTGCTGTGGCTTCAACCTCTCTAGTTTGGGTCTTTCATTGTTTTACTGTCAGTTACTATTCATGGATATACTGATACAAATTCTTTCTTATTTCATGTTTAGAGGTTGCGTTTTAACGGTTTAATATTTTTTTTAAAAATTATATGTATTTAATAAAATCGGACCATGTGCCATGATATGACCACAGCTGACAATGGGAAGCTCTGGAAACTTGGAAACATTGTATATATTCTTGGTTCTTGTTTCATAACTTTTTTTTAAACAAATATTTCATTTTTTCCTTCTTTTACAAATTTACATTTAGTTAGAGAGCATTTGTTTCCTTTTTGGTGATGGCTTGGATTGTAAATTGTTTGCTTTTTATTTCATGGTCTGAGTAATGATGGCATGTTCCGCCCACTAATTTTGTTTGTAAAATACTGCTTGTCCATCTACAGGAGATTAATGCTGTACTTGGAGAACGTCTTTCTGCAGAAGATGAAGAAGATGTATTGGCTGAATTTGAGAATCTGGAAGCAGAGGTGAATATGAAAGTTCCCTTTAAATGGTTAGATAGGATTATTTTCTTTATTTATATAAGCAATCTGACTGTTTTCATTATTATGCGGCATGCCCACATTTTTCCACTTTTTCATGGGCATGTATCCTTCTCAATTATTGAACACCTGACAAAACATAATGATATTGACTGATAACTGTCATACCTTTTTATCATAGTGTGGACATTAAATGGGAAACATAGCTATATACCAGAATTTCCTTTAAACGGTTAGAATGTTTAATATTTCTTTCTTTATGTAAGCAGTTTGACTATTTTTTATAGGCCTATATTTTTCCACAAGCTTTATACACATGTATCTTACTTCGTTTATGAAGCATAGCTAAACCTATTACTTGACTGAAGACTGTTGGGCCTTCTCAATATAGTATGGACAATTTATATATTGTTATGTCATATCTGTATAAATATTATATATGTGGTGATTTATTGTTTGTGCTTTCTAGACATGTATATTAGCTAACATTCAGATGTTGCCAGCAAACTGCTAATAAAATGGACAAGCTAGTAATAAATATGCTTGGCTTCAGGACTTTGGTAAACTCAAGAAATTAGTTCTTGTTTCACTTGTAAACCAGCAGCAGCAACAACAACAACAGGAAGGCCAGATCAATAGCAACTCAATCTCTTGTATGCAAAAAAATTGTGGAGCTTAGGATAAACACAGATTACAAGGAAGGAGATTTACCAAAAGGCATATTAATCACATAATTCCATGGAGTTTCCTGATGGGGGGACGTAGGGATGTGGGGATGGATTTCAAGGACGGGGGGACCAAGGGCCTAAGTTTAGGGATGGTGAGGGGATGATGGCAGGGTGGTGGCGGGGGGTGGTGCTGAAATACATATAGTACTTGAAAAAATAGTTATAAAAAGATGTATAAGCATAAGAATTGCAAATGAAACTTTGACAAACTAGTTTTAAACTTCTTCTTTTTTGAAGTGAACATTAACTTGGTGTGACGACTCGTCTTGATCTTCTTGCTCCTCCTCAACCCTCTTGCTCTTCATTCTCACTCTTTCACCTTACACTTGCAGCTCTCACTTTAACACTCACACTATTAGCTTCTTGTTGATTTGTTTCTGTGAATTAAAACGAGGATAGGAGGCAGTTTTATAGAATTTGTAGGGTTTGGGTGGAGCCCATAGGCCATTAGAGAGCCTTGGGCACAAAGTTCAAAGAAAATTGTGATTTGATTTTAAAAAAATTACTTTTTGGTCATCTAGTTGGGGGATACTCCTAGGCATCCCCAAGACGTCTTGGCGTCCTTGGCAACTCAACGGTGTTTTGGAAATGGTGGCACTGGTGGTGGGGGGACATCCCCCAAGTCTCCAAGACGTCCCCGTCTCGAAAACATGAGGGCTTTGTTTTTTTTTTGGGGGGGGGGAGGGGGTAACGCGTCCCTGTGGAACACTAATTAATCACGATCAACTTGGGTACTGAGTGTTTAGTCCAAAATAATCAACCTGTCAAGAGTGGTAGAGATCTTAGAATGACACGGTCCTCATTGTTTTGATTTAAATTATTGCTTGAGCCAAAGGATCAAAATTGGCATGTCCGGTTCTTTTGGGGGATGGATTCATAATAATCTACTTATCCCAATAACAAAGAAACCTGACTTAGATGATCTTGTAGTAAGGGTATATAGATTTATATCATAGTACAAAAACTCATGATTAACCTTGAGTAGTCACCACCCACCTCATTTGCTGTGCCATTTCCCGAGTTTTTCAAAAAGTAGTTTTGAATTTTTTCAATGCATACCTTTCTTGTTTTGGCCCATTTTTCCACTTAGGAGAAGAAAAATAAAAGCATGGAAGATAGGAGATTTCTAGTTTAGGGTTAAGGCCAGGGCATTCTTTCAAGTTAAAATTTGAATAAATTAATTTGAGTTCAATTTTTTAACACTTATGAGAGTTTTTATTTTAATTATATCCTAATGAGGGTTCATTATAAAACATTGGGTCACCCCTAAAATAAAAGGTCATGTTTGATGATGATAACCCTTGCCGTCTATCGTAGGGCCAACTGTATACTTTTTACATAAACCCTCCAAGGTAAAAGTAAAATAATTGTATTTAAAAATCCAATCTACTTTCTTAATTGAATTTTTTAAATATAGAATATTTATTTCTAATCTCTATGCACTATATTTGACATGAAATAACAAAATCAAAATTTTCTATTTTTACAAATATAACGTCAGTTTTTAATTACCTGAGTATTTAATGAGTTTTTCTTGTTTATACCCAGTAATTGAATTCCATTTACACTTTTGTCATGCCGTGTAAATGGAATGCAAGTCAGGTTTCTTTGCTATTAGGGTAAGATGATCCATATGAATATATTCCCTGAAAGAACTGGACATGCTAACTTTTATCATCTGGCCCAAACAATAATTTAAATCAAAATTATGAAAGGGATGAACGGTTAGAATATTAACTAAGAAGATCTATATCATTCTTGGTAGTTTTATTATTTTGGATTAAATGCTTAGCACCCAAGTAAGCTTACAAATTCGATCATGATCAATAATATATATGCATATATATCAACTGCACTTTTCCATTGAATTGTGATCTTCTAAAGGCCACTCAAAACAACACTTTAGCAAAATTCAAGGGAATTCGGATTTTATATATGATACATGCATACATAGATATAAGATGTTATATTCATGCATATTGGACCTTTTGCCCCTGTCTAATAGATAAAGAATGATATGGAGTGTTTGCGAACTGCCAAAGAATACTGGTATGCTTCCATGAGTAACATTCTGTGTTTTGTAGAAATAAACTGACTATATGTTCTTTCCCTCCAGACAAATGTTATGTCAATTTTTTTTCTGGTATCTTCTAATACGAGATCTATCAATTTGTATATTAAAAAAGAAGACTTTCTCCCCTTTCAAAATCTTTCAATGGATATGTGCAAAAAAGGGGCTAATTCAGCAGCTTTCTGTTCCATTTCTTGCAGGGTCAAATTTTCTTCAATACAAGTTATATGTATATATGTATGCATGTATCATATATAAAATCTGAATTCCCTTGAATTTTGTTAATGTGTTGTTTTGTGCGGCCTTTAGAAGATCACAATTCAATGGAGAAGTGTAGTCGATAGACACAAATGCAGTTTTATCAGGACATTAGATTTTCTCCACTGTAATATAATAGCCACCATTTTGGATTTATTGTAGTCCCATTCATACAATTCCCATTCCTCAAAATCAGTTCAATTGTCTATGAATTTTGCTAATGTATTGTCTTGTGGGGCCTTAAGAAGATCAAAATTCAATGAAGAAGAGTAGTTGATAGTCACAAATTCAGTTTTCTCAGGACAAAATACTTTCTCCACTGTCATATCATAGCCACCATTTTGAATTTTTTGTATTCCATGCAAAAAATTGCCATTCCTCAAAATTGGTTCGGTTGTCATAGTTTACCTTAAAATTGCTTTTGTAAGTTCTAATAAATTCCAAGATGCATGGAGGCACCCCATTATTTCCAAGAAGTTGTCTGGATTAAATATGCTGAATTTGTTTCGTATGAGTTACTAACTTCAGAAAACGCTACACTAATTAACCAATAAATAGCTAGTATATAGTAGTATGTTGAAGACAAAATAACCAGGTTATCACAAGCCTTTTGTCCATCCAGTCATAACCTCCAGGGGCAACTAGAGTGATAAAGTTTTTGTTAAATATCCAATCTTTATAATCAATTCTTTATAAATAAAATTGTTTTCTACATGGAGTTCTGAAGATCAGAGCAATGCCCATGGTTTTGTGCTAGTACGCCAATTTCTTATGCATGCATGTGAATTTATGGTCCGGTTACTAATGTAATATGTTATGTTACTACAGAGGGTCCAATGGGGAAACTGGTCAATGGGTGTTGTCTTTACCATGTTACAAATATAAAACAGAATTCACTGTGTGCATTCTATCATCCATTTTCCTCTATAGCAGATTTGTTTGTTCAAGCTAGGAATGAAAGGAAAGATGTCATAAAAATTATAAGACTCATCTAAGCAAAGGAGTTTAAGTCTGATATATGCATGAAACCAAACTGATTCGGTTTGTTAAAAGTTCAGACCAGTTTGAAAGCTTAGCACAAAGTTTAAAAAATATTTTTGTACAACCTGATCTTAAGAAATAAGTAATGTGTTTTTCTTATCTTTGCACCTTTCATATCAGAGTCTATAATACAAGTTGACAAATGATCATCTTCTAAAAATTTAAAAGTATTAATTAAAAATGTTATTATGATAACACAAATCATTATATTAAAAAATATAGATACAATAAAGCAAGTGCTCTCGAACAATTAATTCAAAATGTTCAAAGAAAAATAATGCAGTTATTCTAAAGGTTTCCTGTTAGAAGGAGAGTATATCAGTTTGATTCAGAAGAAGGGTGGAAAGTCTATGAGTAGCTATGTGTCAGTGGTTCCTTTCAAGGATGTCACTTATTACAGGAAAATATTATATTTAATAATTGGATATAGAAGAAGATTTCATGATGCTCTCTACTGCATAATCAAGTGCTATATTGTCAGGTCATGTCAGTAAGTCAACAATGACAACAAGAAGTATAATTTTTTTTTTTGTTAAGTAAACTACAACAAACAGTTACGAGAACTAGGTCAACACTTTTAAAATCCATTTTTAATTCTTGATCTTGTTGTGCAACATCTAGTTGGATTGTTTATATATGGTTCTAGCAAAACCCAATCAGGATTTTTATATTCAACTCCTAATTTGCAATTTGCAACTCAACCACTTAAGATACATTCCACATGCTTAAAATTTTTAATTAACATCAGCCAAAAATTTCAGAATGAGCCTTAGTCCTGTGTGAATACAACTTAAGCCTTCATTAACAGCCATGTTTTCATATGAACATCAAGGAAACAAATGATTTTCTTAAATTCAATTTACAATCAATATGCCCCCACCAATATTCTCACAATCATAATGCTATCCTTCACGGTCACTAAACTTATGTCTATTTTCATGACAATACGAATTTCTCATTATGTGTATAAAAACTTGATCATCTCATTTTTTGTATTTTTTTTTCTCTTTTCTGGACCAGAAATTTCTGCTACTTTTTTGACTTTTTATCCAATGTTAGATAGAGAAGGCTATTGCTTGTTAATGGTTGTGTTAATACCATATGAATCAGTAATTTGAAAGATATGTCAGATGCATAAGCTTAATTGTTTTTGTTTTCTCTTCCTAGATGGCTCTTCAGGGTCTACCATCTGTGCCAGACACGAGCATACCAGAAAAAGAAAAGACCAAAGCTCCATCCAAGAAGATAGCAGCAAAGGGAGCCTTAGAGGAGGGAGTTGAGGAGCCTCGAAGGAATCAAGCAGACACTGAAAAATTATTAGGCAACAGCTTGGATGTTGATGCTATTACAACAGATGAGCATGATGAAATATTGAATCTTCCAAGTGTTCCAACAAAAGTGCCAATATCTCTTGCTTCCGGTGAAGCAAATGCAAAAAGTGAGAAACGTAGCTCTCACATATCTATCCTTCAACTATCATACATCTTTTCTGGACCGCGCATATGCAAATACGCTTGGAACATGCATTTATGTGCATTTAATGATTAATTGAATACTGTTCTTTTTTCTTTTCTTTCTTGTAAAGTTTAAATAAATTAACATCTTATTTACTTGTCTTGATGGTACAGAGCGAGAAGAGCCTTTACTGGCATAAATGGAGTTGTGTCATGCTATTGGATTATAATAGAGAATATAAGCTACATTTCACATGGGAATCATTTTAATCCTTTCCATTCAATCATACTTAGCGACCTCTGTCCTGGCAGTCCTAATTATAATCAACAATGTTTCAGTTTTCTGGTGTGTAGGCTCAAAACAATTATTTGTAAATTTGACTCTCTTCATTATCCACTATGTTGTCACATTTCTGGTGGGTATTTTACAAATAATTAGTTGTAAAGATTTATTTTGCACAGGATGAAGAATTGGATAATTCCTGGTCTATTAGTTTTGTACAATAAGGCTTTTAAGTTACTGAAATTGTTGCCCCAACATATAGTTGATTCATACTTAACTTTTATTGTGACAAGCTACTTGTGTGAGATTTATATTGTCACTGAAGTGTATTTACCATCGTCAGGTTCTGTTATTCATTATTTTTACTTGCAAGAAAGTTCAGCTTATGGAATGTAAACATCATCTGTTCTTTTTTTTTGGTTTCATTTGTTTATTTTTGTATTGATTATAGTTTACCAAAAAATATTACATCATAATTACAATTTCTGTTCGATCACAACTTGGCAGATTACTAACAGTAAAGGGTATATAATTGTTTCTCCAGTTTTTACAAAAATTGTTTTCAACCAGAGTTCTCGAATATTGATGCTTTCACTATATTGATCCATATCATTCCCACCCAATTGGTGGTTCAATTTTTGACATGTTTTCATTGGATCTTACCACCTCCTCTGTGAAGTCTTCTCCCTTATTTACAAAGAACCTTTCGCCTTCTTGGAATCCCAAATCTTTCTTCAATGTTTCCTCTTTGTATTTCTTTTCGTGCTTCCTCTGAAAATCCAGGTAGTTCCTCAAGGATGGGATGTTATCTTCCTTGTTAAATGGCCAGTGCCTTGCATACTTAATTTCTTCTTTGTTGACCTCCACGTTTTCATTCTTCACTTTCAGTAGCTTGATGAGTTTGCTTTTGGATATCTCCATTGTCACTGTGACCTGCATGAAATATTGTAAAAAATGAGTCCACAAAATTTCAGTAGATCACAATAACCAATTTCAGTAGAATATGTACAAGATTTCTTTAGCAAGTAGACATTCAAAGAAAATATGCAGACTTTCTACAAATTTCACAGATTTTCATGCTATGGGAAGATGAAATATCTAGAAGTTTATGTAATATTAGCAACCATTTGAAACAGACTTTCTTAGGTTCAATGATTTCATTCCACAACCATTTAAATGTACTAAGCCACTTTTTATCCTTTATTTCTAAACTCCAACACTTATTTAGATGTTTGAAAATGTCTTGGGTGTTCACTAATGATTTTTATACAAGCTTGGGTTTTATTTTACTAATTCAGAGCCATCACTCCATTTAACCCTGTCAATGTTATCACTGTTGGGCGCAGTGAACAATTTTAAATGCTTCTCTAAGAACATAATAAGTTCTTCAAATGGAATGTGGTAAGTCAAATTCCGTGCTAAGAGAAGTCCAATCTTTTAAATGGAAATTGCATAATATATCTTTAAAGCATTTGATACCTTTCTTGTACCAAACTTTTGTAGTTCACCCTTGTATTAATGCAAGGGGCTTCCCATTATGATATAGGTTCCACCAAATTGAATTGGAGTCACAAATTACATTTCTGCCACTGTTTATCATATCTCTATTTACATTTCTTTTGGATATTATTTATTTGGTAACTATTAAACAATCACATAGAAGAATAATACTACAAGATGAGAGAAATTTTTGACACTTGTAACCGCCCAGCCATGGATAGGTATTGCTTAGTCCATTAATCGATCTTTTTTTTTTTATCAATTTTTCATTTTATCCAATTCCACATATCTTTCTAGCAAGGATTAATAACAAATGGGATACTCAAGTATCTAACCTACTTACCTAACCCTCCCCATTGAAAACCATGTTTGGTGAACCAATCAGAGGGGGTGTTTACCCAGTGTAACATGATGGATTTTTCCTTTGAAATTTTTGCCCCAAAGGTTGTACAAAATATATTTAATTTTTGCATTAGATTTTCAAAAAATTCCTCTTCAAGATTAACAAATAGGGTATTATCATCAACGAATTGGATATTTAAGAGATCCTCCTCATTAGGCAGGGTTAGTCCTCTAACCTTGACCTTTTAGTTGATCCTCTTAACAGATAGTAGATAGCATCTAAGGCTATCACAAATAAAGTTGGGGCAAGAGGGCACCCTTGATTTATTGACCTTTGTAATGAGAACTGGTTTGAGAGTGATCCATTTATATCCACTTGAGCAACTGCATCTTGCATCAAAGTGCTTACTATCTGACAAAAATCAATTGGGAATCCAAATGCTTCTAAAGTCATTAGTAGAAAAGGCCATTCTATCCTATCATATGCTTTTTCAAAATCAAGAAGGAGCATTGGTATGTTTTGGCCAGAACGCTTTGCCCATTCCATAGCCTTCCAACTTGTTATTAAGTTCTCAAGAATGTATATACCTTTGATGAACCTCGTTCGAGTGTTGTTGATGAAGGATATCCACTAGTTTGAATGCTAAGACCTTTGCTAGTATCTTGTACGGGGCATTTAGTAAAGTGATTGATCTCCAATTTTTAACTAAAGATTTGTCACCTTCTTTAGATAGTAGTTTAATTATGCCTTTATTAATGTCTACTCCAAGAGACCCTCTCTTAATGGCTGCGGTGTAAACTGTAATAGGTCTTCACTCACCCAATTTATGTTTTTTTGGAAGAACTCTACAGGTAGACCATCTGCCCCTAGAGATTTGTCATTGCTAAGAACCTGAATTGCTTTTACTATCTCATCCTTGGTTATCTTTTTTCTAATCTTTTTGCATTCTCTTTGGCGATCTTTTTAGGGATTACCTCTTGGCATTTACTTCTAGCTATAAGATTCTACATATTGTTTCCCTCGGAAGCAAAGAGGTTTTTTATCAAAATAATAAAATTGATTTTTTACTTCTTCAGGGTCATCTAATAACTTGTTTTCTACCCAAACTGAACCTACTCTTTTTGTTGCATTTTTTCTTTGAGAATCTAAAGAAAATCTTAGATCCTTTGTCTCCATTCTTTAACTAGTTCAATTTTTATCCTTATCTTTTGTGTTTGAATCTTATTAGTTTGAACTTTACTCAAATAGCTTTTAATGAAAACTAATTTCTCATTCAATTTTTCATTTTTGGGGTCCCTTTGCAAGTTAGCTTCAAGTTTGAAATGTTTTTCTTGTAGAGTAGTTTCACCTCCCCTGTTATTCATAGCTTTTTTCTTTCCTATAGTTTGGAAGATAGTTTTCTAGCCTTTAACATTTTTATTCCATCTTTCGATTGCAGAATTGTCTTTTAACATCCATTTGTTAATTTCTCTAAAAGTAAAGATTGCCTCATTACAATCATCATCATTTAGCAAATTTGTATTTAGTACAAATTTTCGATCTTTCATAACTTCTTTGGGCTTTTCTTTTGCTATTATGATCTTTATATTGATAGGGTGATGGTTTGACAATGTGCAAGGGTGCACTTTGACTCTATCTCCCCCTTCAGTTATATCAAACCTAAAGAAGTCTCTATTTGCATAGAACCTGTTCAACCTAGAATAAATCCTTTTGTTACCTTTCGAAAGTTACACCTAGTGAACCAAATATTTTTGCTTTCCTTTTTATTCCTTCCAGAGGATCAAAGAGCCCCAGTTTGCTTTTCATTCTATACCAAAAGCTCATTTTTGCTCATTGTTATTCTTAGGCAACAAGAGCAACTTGGGACTTCTTATTCTCTCCATTGAGGCCTTGTTAGGGAATTGACTTTTTTGATTTGAGACATTGCTAGCCTTGATGAAAATAGTTTCCTCCTCCATTAGGTGTTTTGTTTCCTACTTCTTCCTTATCATTAAATTGGTATTCCCTATTGGAAATATCTTCAATGGCATTTGAATGGTTTTCTATATTATTCAAATTAGAGTTTTTGAAACTTTTACTTGAGCAATCCTTTGCTTAATTTTGTCCATTACTAGTTCTTGGGCATACTTCTTGTGTCCCAGCTTATTACTAAGTTCGTCAATCAGAATGGGTTTATGCAAAACTTGGGGTGGGATCCTCCACAGGGAGTTGGTTTTCATTCCCCCTCTCAAAACAACTTTTATCAACTACCTTGCCTACAATCATTGAACTATTAATTTTATCTTCACTTCTGGTTTTGTTTTGATTAGCCACTGTTTCTTTTTTTTTTGAATTTTTGAATATTTCACCATTGGTAATTGGCTCTATGTTTTCTTCATCAAGGTTCACTATTTCCTTCTCTGGGTTGTTTTTGAGATGTCACCTTGTTCAGTTTTGAAATCTCTTTATTAACTTCTATATTATCCTTCCTTTTAATGACTCCAAGATTAGGGTTTGACCCATTTTGCTTACTTTTAGGGTCACCAGTTTTTCCATATATTTTTTTTGGTAATTTCTCCTTATATTCCCTTCCAACTTGCATAAAAAACAAGCATTAAGGCCCCCCAACATCTCAATCCTACAAGACATTTTGTTTTAAGGAGTTTCAACTTCTACTACTTAAAGGATATCCACCCTTGGAGTTAAAAGAAACAAGGAGCCTTGCATGCATGCGCAAGAGAGTTATTCTGGATTCTTCTACCCTCGAGACACTACCTAGAGGAGAAAGCAATTGAGCTAGAAAAGCCCAAAGTTGGCAAAGAACATTTTTAATTATGAACCATCTAGGGTATGAAACTGCCATTATTTCCTCATTAAGCATCTTCGAAGACCATTTTATTGCTCGAAACATAGAGTTTCCAATATTCCAAAACTCTTTCAAAGCTACTTTCTCTTGCATTTGGTGGTTTTTAAAGAAAGTCAAGAACCCCCTTTGGAACATCTTGCAAACCGATATATGCATTCCTAGTTTATTTTTCCATACATTTTTTATCCATTCATATAAATATTTTCTAGCAGGCAATTTATTGCAGTCAAGGGTGACAAAGAAAATAACCACTTTTTACCTAATTTCCTCCCTAACCAAAGCATTTGACATTTCAAGTTTGGAGTTACAACCAACTTCCTAGGCTCTTTCAAAGAGCACTTACCACCTCCCCCACAATGTTGTCGCTCCCCTTGACACCCTCCATCTCTCACCATTACAAATTTTTCTGTTTTTGGAACCCTATCTTCACCAACAATTGCAATAATATCCCTAAGTGATTTTTCCTTCAGCACATTAATGTGTAAATACCAACTTGCCCCTTTCGTTGAATCGAGGGGATCCTCGAAGGTCAGGTCACCCCCTTCCATTATTGATAGTGAACTCCAAGGTACCCCCCACCAAACCATTAAATGCAAAGAAAGAGTATACAATTCTAAATATACAAAATTTAAACTTTTTAAAGCGGGAACTTTATTTAAAATGAGAATGCATAAAATGAAATGAGTTTAAGGAGAGATCTAAGGCAAAAAAAGAGCGACTTGGTTCAAAAACCCAAACTATTAATGGCCTACAACCATTGCTCCAACTTGTAGTCTCCTCCTGACCGCCTCTTTTTCCAAGTGCTCCAATATCTTTCTTAACCTTTGCCCCCCATAACCGTCTCTTGTAACATCTATCACTCATTTCTGGTTCCACTGTTGGAATCGATCCACTCATCCCTAATTGTGAAATTTGCAACAGGGAGTGGCGTGAGGGACCAAGGAACCCTCAACCTCTCCTTCATGTATCATTTCTTGCCCCAATTATTTTAGAATGGGCACAACTTCACTCAAGTAACATTTTTTATAGAGAAGCCAAGAACTACATCCTTAAAACGACATCGTCGATCAAATAATTTAATACCATAAACACACCAAGAAATTGAAGTGAACCCTTGTACAACACTTGTTAGGGAATTCCAATGCAGTTCCTGAAGATTTTCCTTTCAAAAATGTTCCTTTGGTTTCATTTATTTTCCGATGCAATACTTGAATATTCAATAATGTGCAACATGTTATCTCACATCTCTTTGCAATAAATATGTTGCCATTCTAGTGACTCATTTATCCAAAGATCTTATTGATTGCCCTATTTATTCCAAGTTTACTAGGCAAAACTACCGTTGTGTAACAGACTATGAAGCACAACTCAAATCCCTTGTGGATGTAAAGTGAAGTTTGTGACATTAGGCAAGGCATATTAACTCTATTTATTACACATCAATTATACAATACTAATTTCTAACATAAGATATTAACCATACTAATTTGTTGATAAGGGGTATCTATAGCTGCTATGGAAGTGTCCCTCTTTATGATAATTTGGGCTACCTATGCTTATAACCCCTGAACTTGTGTTTGTAATACTATGGTTTGAGGCTATACTATATTTAGATCTTGTGCATCTACTTTGACTGGCCTGACATCCTTGCCACCAATCGACACATCCTGTAGAACCTCCTCATCTACCATTTACTCCTCATTTGGATCCTCCTCTATAATGAGTGGTACATGCACCTAAGGAATCACTGGAATCCCTCTTCTTGCACCTCGACCACCACCACCTCCATCATCTTCCCCTCTATCATCACCCCTGCCTCTACCCCAACTCCTTACTCTCCCTCTCCTGCCTTGACACTGCCTCTCCTGAGGAATGAGCACATCATGATCTATCAGTGGTGTAGGTTTGTTTGCAGCAAACCATGTGCCATACTTAGATGTCATGTCGAAATCTACTGCATTAGGACTAGCTCCCCACTATCTAAGCTCAAGCTCATCGAACTCTTGATAGGAAACCTGTGGGCTAATCACTGGTCCCTAGTCACCTACCTCCTATGATGATCTAGAAAAATGAGCCTCTCCAATTGGCACATCCTATCGCTCCTTGAATTTTCTAAGAACCCTCTCAAAGAGCTATCTCTCAATGATGTGTTGGGATTGCACTATAGACCCAATCAAATACCGAGTTAGTCGACAGTAGGGTAGATTTCCTCCATTATCTGTTGATATGGCCTCCATGTAAACCAAACTAAAAGATCCAAAACATGCCTCCAATATATAACATGTCCTAAGCAAGTTTGCATGATTGCTCCTCCATAAAGATAAACATAAGGTAGTCCCTTCTCATTATTTCTATCAAAAATAGGTTGGCATACTGCAATGTGCTCCTAGGCCCAAACCTATAGTAGTGTCACTCCACACCCAATAGAACAAGAACTCTATATTTTGACATCGTAGCTAAAAATCTAGCATTGCTAGAACATAGGGCCCCCAAGCGTACATTGTCCCATGAGTCAGTGTGCCCTCTAATACACATCCCTAGTTGATTGGGAACCCATGGCCTCACCTATCTGGAACCAATACTCCTACTACAACTAAGCATATGACAATGATAAATCTCTCATATCTGTCCATCAAGGTGTCCCATTAGATCTTGCAGTCCTCAATCCCAAGATAGTCAGTCTCAAACACTCTAACCAATGCTACAACACTAGAATTAGACCCATAAACAACTCTCTCTCCATGAATTAGGATACAAAGAATCCTCCACATGTCCTCGAGAGTAATTGTAGCCTCTCCAGTAGGTAAATGAAATGAGATGGTCTTTGAATACCATCTCTCAGCAAGTGCAATGATTAAACCTTAATTAACCCTAATCTTGGGCATGAATGTGATATAATAAAATCCTAGAGCATGCAGGATCATACACTCATCAATATCCAAGTGATTACATATAGCTAAGGATGTGGGACAACTCTCGCATGTATACAAGGGTAGCAACCTCACCTGTGTCCAATCAACATATTAAGTCAATGACAACCCCTGGCTAAACCTACTTCACCAATTTGAACCCTAAATTTCCTAACAAAACTGTATTTTTAATTTAACCAATCAAATGCATCACTAAACTTAGTACATGTGTTAATAAAATCACATGCGTTAGTAAAATTAACACTTACGATGCAAAATCATATGTAACTCCTAATTTAGCAATTACGTTGACTAATACAATTGTGTTGATTAAAGTAATTGCATCAAATAAAGCAATTGTGGTACCATAAATCAATTGTGTTGCCAAAAGTCTCAATTGTGTTGCAGGATTACAATTGCAATGCACCACTGACATTTGCGCCGGTCATGATCGTAGTTGCAGTGCAAAATTTTGCCCCACAACGGATGCCCTCTTTTCATGCCCTAAAATCTAGCATAAAATGACAAAATAAAAAAGCTAGGATGGTGTACATATCGGGGGATCCACTCTCGCAGGTCGACCATAAGTTTGCATGTGCATCGACCGATGATTGCGCTCTAGAATTCTCACCATAGCTCCACTGCGAATCTCCTTGACCTCACTCCTCTTCTCTAAAATTTCTAAAACAAATGAGCATAAATGAGGAGATTTATACCTAAATGGCCTATATATAGGGCTTGGATGACCTAATGGAACCCCCCTTTACACTTTTTGTACTGGTCGTGGTGTCCTACCACTAGTCATGCTAACCTAAATTAACCTAAAGACTTAGTTTTTCATCATCTACGTATCTAGACACATTAAATTAGCTTATCGACAAATTTGGATCAATTTTTGGATTTTTCACTCAATTTCCCAAGGGGCGCTGTCATTAGGGTATGTTGTGGCAGGGCCTAAAGCAAATTTTTCCTCATTTTTTCTTTGAAATGATGCTAAAAATCTCATTGTCTCAAAGAGGGGAAAAATATAGACATTAAAAATTGTCCTATGTCTGCAACAACATTTTTTTTACTAATTTTCATCTAAACTAATTAAATAATTTTATTTTTTAATTAGGTTAACCTCTTTCTTGTAATCCAAAATTTGTCTTTCCTCTTTACCTTATAATTAAATAATTTTAATTATTTAATTATTTTAACTTTCCTCTGAGGATTAATTAAATAATTTAATTAATCCTCTTCTTCCTAATTTCTCGTTAATTAAATAATTTTAATTTTTTAATTAATCAACCCCTTTTCTTCTTTTTTCATGTGATTAAATAATTACCTTTAGTTATTTAATCCCTAATTACTTCTATGATTAAATAAATATGTTTACTCACTGTCTCAAAGAGGGGAAAAATATAGACATTAAAAATTGTCCTATGTCTGCAACAACATTTTTTTTACTAATTTTCATCTAAAATTAGGTTAACCTCTTTCTTGTAATCCAAAATTTGTCTTTCCTCTTTCCTTTATAATTAAATAATTTTAACTTTCCTCCGAGGATTAATTAAATAATTTAATTAATCCTCTTCTTCCTCATTTCTTGTTAATTAAATAATTTTAATTGTTTAATTAATCAACCCCTTTTCTTCTTTTTTCATGTGATTAAATAATTACCTTTAGTTATTTAATCCCTAATTACTTCTATGATTAAATAAATATGTTTATTTATTTAATCATTAAAATGTGGTTGAAAATAAATACATTTTATTTATTTTTTAACTACCACTTACCATATTTCCTTCTCCACTTCTCGCATTTTTCTCTTCACTCAGCATATTTCTCACTCCTTTCCTCCACTTCTGAAATGTCAACCTTCCCATGCACATTCCCTCCTCCAATCTCATCCATCGATTCTCTATCAAATCTTGACTCTCGATCAAAATTATATTCCTTATAAAGGTAACTTGCATGCTCTTCTGAGGGGAGGGGACCACGATCTCCAAAATTTCTTGATCGTGATATTCTGAGCTTATTTTAAATAAGTGCACATACAATTCCAAGAGCAACAATTATTCGAATCATGAAAGTTGAGGACAATGGAGGGAAAATCGAAATGGATGTTGGAAGGCATAATCTTCATTTGATTTTTTGATTTCTTTCATCTTTTACATTCTTTATTGGTAGATTAGATTGTTTACATAAATTTGAGGGTTTTTGTGGTTGTCTGTTGATGGTTTATGTAATGTTCTAATTTTTTATCTGCACAAATCCTAATAAAATAGAAGTGATCTCCAATATACCTACCCCCCAGAAGCATAAATATGTGGGAAGTTTTCTTGGCCATGTAGGATACTACAAGAGATTCAAAAAGGATTTTAGTAAAATAGCAACTCCCTTGTTTGTCCTCTTATCTAAGGACATTGAGTTTGAATGGACCATTGCCTACCAAGAAGCTTTTGAAGCTCTTAAAACATCTCTCACAAGGACACCTATTTTAAGAGGACCTAACTAGACAATTCCTTTCCACATACATACATATGCCTTTGACTTTGCTATAGGAGTTGTTTTAGGACAATGGGAAGGTAATTTGGAGTATGTTATTTACTACATAAGTAAAAATATACAAGTTGTTGAACTTAATACACTATTACAAAGGAGATGGAGATGTTAGCAGTAGTTTATGCAATTAACAAATTTAAACATTATATCATTGGTTATCCTATTTTTGTTTATATGGATCATACAACAATTTGATATTTGATGTACAAACTAGTGCTTGGTGGATACCTTGTTTGATGGTTACTATTGTTGTAGGAATTTGATATCACTATTGTAGATAAACTGAGCAAAGTAAATGTTGTAGTTGATTTTCTCTCAAGGTTAACTATCGGGCAAGTGCATGGAAATGGGGGATCAAAAAGGGGTCTTAAGAGGCCACTTTTTTTTTCTTCTAAAATCAGAAAATACTAACCTTGGATGACAAATTGAAAAAAGTTACACTCAAAATTTTAATATGCAATGAAAACAAGAGTCATAATGCTTTGAATCTACTTTCTAAACTACTATTTTTTTTTGAAAATGGTAGAGATTAAGGGCTTCAAAAAGGGGGGCCACACAAATTGGTCTTATTAGTTTCAAAAAAATATAACATAGTGTCTAGCGTGGCCCCCTAAAATGAACTTTTTTTAGTATTTCAAAAATTACTTCGATAAGAAATTAGCTAACACCATGTAGTTTATACCTGATTTTTCTACTAATTTTTTAATGAATATATGATTTTTTACTAATTTTTAAAATGAACACATCCTAAAAAATAGAAATTTGAGCGTGCTCCCCCTAATTTTTTTGAAAACTGGTCAATTTTTTTTTTAATGTGTAGAATGGAGTCTAGTTTCTACAAAAATAATTTATTTGAAATTTTGATGAACAATTAAATAATAAAGTGAAAAATATCAAACATTGGTTTTTGAGAAAAAACATATACACCAACAAAAGGAATTAAAGATAAAAACCTTAACATACTCAAAATGTGAAAAAAATTACATGGTTATATAGTTAAGAGAGAGCTTAACATTACCCAAGTTTTTTTTACTTGACATTGAAACACATGCAAACCTAATGGGGAGCACTGTCAAGATAATGTCAAAATTTTCACAATCTGCAAAAACACATCTTTGGACATTGGAAAGTCACTCTAAGCCTTCGGTTGGAAGCACAAGGAAAATCCAAGCCAAAGGTATGGAAATTCCTAAAGCAAGAGAAAATGTGAGCACATTATAATGTGCTTGTGTTTTGTGTTGCATTAAAAAATTCTCTTTTTTTTTTTCTCTTTTTTTTTCTCCTTGTCATTCAACAAAACTATATACATGAAATAAACATTTAAGTCTAAGTGGACATTTACATATGAAATTTTACTTTCTTATACTTTAAGTTATATTTCATTTATATAGTTTCAAGATGTTTGAGAGTGGTTTTGGATCTCTAGGAGTTATAATGCAAATTCTAATTTTTGGAAGATTTTACAATTTTTTAGATAGTCACAATTTCAGTAATCTCTCTCTCTCTCTCTCTCTCTCTCTATATATATATATATATATATATATATATATATATATATATATATATCTCACATCTCTCTCTCCCTCCTTCCCTCTCTACATCTCTCTATCTTCCCTCTCCCTCTCTCTACCTACCTCTCCCTCCAACACTCCCTACCACTCTCTCTATTGCTCTCTATCTCACCTCTCTTTGACCTTCCTCTCTTCCTATCTACTCTCTATCTCCTCAATCCCTCTCTACCTACCTCTCCATCCATCACTCCCTACCACTCTCTCTCTACACCTCTCTATCTCACCTCTCTCTTCCTCCCTCCCTCTCCCTCCCTCCCTTATTCCCTCTCCCTCCTCTCTCTACCTCTCCTTCCCTCTCTACTTATCTTTATCTCCCCTCTCCCTCTCTTTACCTACCTCTCCCTCCATCACTCTCTCTCCTTCCCTACCTCTCCCTCCCTGTCTCCTTCCCTCTACTTCTCTCTATCTCCCCTCTCCATCTCTCTACCTACCTCTCCCTCCATAACTCCCTACCACTCTCTCTCTATTTCTCTCTATCTCAATTCTCTCTCACCTCCCTCTCTCCTTCCCTATCTAGTCTCTCTACCTACCTCTCCATCCATCACTCTGTACCACTCTCTCTACACCTCTCTATCTCACCTCTCTCTCCCTCCCTACCTCTCCTTCCCTACCTCAGTCCCTCTTTACTTCTCTCTATCTCTCCTCTCCCTACCGCTCCTTCCCTCTCTACTTATTTGTATTGCCCCTCTCCCTCTCTCTACCTACCTCTCCCTCCATATCTCTCTCTATCTCACCTATCCCTCTTTGCCTATCCCTCCCTCACACCTCCCTTTCTCTCTCTTTCTTGTTCTCTCCTTCCCTCCTTCCCTCACTACTTATCTCTCTCACCTCTCTCTCCTGCCCTCCCTCTCCACTCCCTCTCTCTCTCTCTCCTTCCCTCTCTACTTCTCTCTATCTCCTCTATCCCTCTCTCTACCTACCTCTCCCTCCATCACTCTCTACCACTCTATCTCTACTCTCCTCCCCTCTCTCTCTCTCTCTCTCTCTCTCTCTCTCTCTCTATCTCTTCCTCCCTCCCTCCCCCCTCTCTCTCACTCTCTCTTTCTCTCTAGAAAGAGGGAGTATAGAGGGAGAGGTAGGTATAGAGAAGAAGAAGAGAGTGAGAGAGAAAAAGGGGGAGGGAGGGAGAAGGGAGAGAGAGAGAGGGATGAAGAGGAGAGATAGACAATAGAGAGGGAAGGAGAGAGTGAGAGAGAAAGAGGGCAAGGGAGGGACAAAGGGGGAGAGAGAGAGAGTGGTAGGGAGTGATGGAGGGAGAGGTAGGTAGAGAGAGGGATAGGGAAGATATAGAGAAGTAGAGGGAAGAATAGAGGGAGGGAGAGAGAGGTGAGAGAGATAAGTAGAGAGGGAAGGAGGGAAGGAGAGAACACGAAAGAGAGAGAAAGGGAGGTGGGAGGGAGAGGTAGAGAGGGATAGGTGAGATAGTGAGGAGAGGGAGGAGAGAGAGAGAGAGAGAGAGAGAGAGAGAGAGAGAGAGAGAGAGAGAGAGAATAGTGAGATAGAGACAAGGGAAGAGTGAGAGAGAAAGAGGAGGAAGTGATGGAGGGAGAGGCAGGTAGAGAGATGGAGAGGGGGGGAGAGGGGAGATAGAGAGAGAGAGGGAAGGAGGGAGAGAGGTGAGATAGAGAGAGAGAGAGAGAGAGAGAGAGAGAGAGTTAGGGAGGAAGAGGTAGGTGTGATAGAGACAGAGAGAAAGAACAAGGAAGGAAGGAGGGAGGGAAAGAGAGAGGGGAGCGAGGGATGTTGAAAATTGGATTGCATCAAATGGTTGTCATTAATGTCAATAGGTTGTCATTGATGTCAACACCATATTGAATAAATGAGATAGTTATCAGAAGCTATTTCCTATTGAAGATGATCATTATATGGTCTGGTATGTTGGTTGGTCCAGTGTGTTAATTATTAAGGTCTAGTTTTCTATTATGAGATAAGCTATGATTTTGATATTTGAAGATCGTGGCCGACTCAACATATACAATATATTATGAAGACTAGTTATGCTTTATGGATGCTAGCCGACTTGGTATAATGCTTAAATCATATATGGCACCGACAAAGAAGGTTTTGGTTATTTTTGTGTTCATCTAATTAGGCCGACCTAATTGATGAGCAAGATATGCTTGTATATATATAAGGTGTTTTGAGTATGATGAAAAGAGTAGTGGAAGAAGACACACATGAGCAGTGAATGTGAAATGCGAAGAGGATTGACCTGAGTGAGTGAAGATCTAAGCCTAAATTCTTTATCAATTGTGATCAGTGCAATTTTGTTGAGTTATTACTGTGTGAGGCAGTACTTCATATTCTAAGCTTTAGTGGAACTGAACCCTGCACATTGAAGGTGTATTCTATCAGTTCAATCTTTTGGCAGTGACCCTTAACCTTGTGTACTCTGACAGTGAGCCATCTTTTGTATCTCTGAGTTGTAGCCTTGTGGACAGTGAGTCCTTATTTTAGGCAGTGAGCCTTATCTTAGGCAATGAACCTTGTTTCAGGCAGTGAGCCTTTTTGTAATTGGTTTTGATATTCTCTATAGTGTGAGTCAATCCTCACCGTGGTTTTTCCCTTATTGGGTTTTCCACATAAATCTGGTGTTACTGTGTTTATGTGTTGGATTTGAGTTTCTACATTAGAATTTAAAGATTAATCATTTAAGCAATTTTAAGTATTATTTTCGGTGATTGAATTAAAGGTTAAAATTTGTGACAATTGATTCACCCCCCCCTCTCAATTGTCCTATTCAACAATTGGTATCATAGCTTAGTCCTTTGGAATGAGTTTAACAACTCAAAGGAGATCTTGGAAAGTTCAATTAAATGATGAAGGAATCTGACTTGGATGAAGAAGTAAGAACAGAGGTTACAGAATCTAAAAGTGAAGATCTAAAAGAAAATGTCAAGCAAGCAGATGAATGCATTCAGAAACTAAGGAATTAGATCCAAAAATTCAAATTGAAACACAAAGAAGTTAACCAGGAACTAAAAGCATCAAAGGAGACTATTAAGAATCTAAGAATGGAACTTGAAGAAAGAAAAAGGATGGAAGAGAATCTGAAGTTGGAAATTTAACAAAGCAAGTCAAAGGAAGAAATATTGAAAAAGACTATCAATCAGAAGAAAGAAAAATGTGATATGCTTGAACAAGAAGTAGTAACCCTAACGGTTGATATGGAAAAAGCAAAAGCTCATGAAGAAAGGTTCAAGACAAGCTCTACAATGCTTGATGAGTTGATTTCATCTCAGAAACCTGCAAAGGATAAAGGTGGTCTTGGATTTGAAGAAGGACAAAGCACGAAGCCAATTCTCAACAAGATAAATAATCAAAGGAAATTTCAAGGCAATACTTATCAAAACAAGAACTGAAGGATCTATACTGGAAGGATACCAACTCAATAACCTAATGATCAAAGGTACCCATCTTTTAATGGCTTTTGTTTCTCATGCAATAAATTTGGGCATAGAGCAAAAAAATGCAGAAGTAGAATGAACTGAAATAAAATAAGTCAAAATGTTGGATTCTTTGTTGAAAAATGCCATGTGTGCAACAAGTTTGGACATAAAGCTACTGAATGTAGAAGTCAAATGATGATGAAAAAATCTGATACAAACAAAAGGATTCAATCTTTTCAAGGCTACTGTTACACATGCAATATCTTTGGACACAAGGCTAATCAATGCAGGATGAAGATAAAAGTAAATTCATTTGACCTTGGATATGCTAAGTGCTACATTTGCAATAAATCAGGACATATCTCAAAATTTTGCATGAGAAAAGTTGGAAAGAAACCTAATCTGGAACAGAAAAACATGCCAGTGAACAAAGTGGATCCTGAAGAAGGAAAGAAATGACAAAAATTTGGAGAAAGAAGGAAGAACCTAAAACAAGGATGAATCAAATAATCTTGTATCTGCATCTGGTGCAGATACCTTTTTCAAGAACTAAACCCAGTAATGGTTTCAGGGGGGGCATTCATAGAAGAATCTAACAAACCCCTAATATATGAGGTGTCATATCAAGACACAAGGATAATTAATGTGAATCTCTAGTTTGAAGGCATTGAAGAAAATTCTGGCGGAAAATATGCAAATCAGGAAATTTGCAAAGCCCTTCTTGGCTTACAGTGTTTCTCAAAATTGATTTGGCAGCATTGGTGAAGGAGGTACTGATAGAGTGAAGTACAAATGATGATGTCATAAGCAATAAATTACCTTTTATGATGAAACCCTAAAAGTGAGAAGTTAAATAAGGATGATTGTGTGGTCACTTTTCATTATGAATTGAATGAGCTAAGGAGTAAAGCACAAGACGAGGAATAAGGTTTTAGGGTTGTTGGCGAACGAAAGGACGGAGAACAAGGCAGAATGGAGTCAAAGGCAATGGTGGTGGTTAATCCGCGTAGCAACGAATTGCACAAATTAAGTTACAAATCGATGAATTTAACCATGATAAGATTTGAAATCTCAAGGGTTCCCTTTCAATTGAGCAAATACAAAAGCTTAAGAATATAGGGCACAAGGGATTAGAAATTTGGAGCGAATTTCCATACTTTTTGGATGTAGATATTGTTTGGTTTATTCTAAGTAGAATTCAAGGTGATCAGATGATCTTTGACAAACCCTATGAGATCACAAAGGAAGCAATTGTAGCAATAGCAAGATTATGCAATAATGGACCTATTCCAATGAAGTAGTTAGTGAAGAACAAAGAGGTTGAAGCCCTAATTGGGGTAACAGGAGATCAAAGGGAACTTCTAATTCATACTATAATCGACCTTGTGATAAGGTATGTGACATAAGGCATTTCATATAAGATCTATTTCAGAAATAGGGAAGGCTCTACTTCCATGATTATTGTTTATGTTGCACATCAAATGGTTGAAAAGAATGAGGATTTCAATTTTTGTGAGTTATTGAGGAATCAATTAATGGAGAACATTAATATGACAAAGAATGACAATTGCCCTTTTCATTTTGGATCTCTAGTTATATGTCTGATGCTGTATTTTCTGAAATCGTTACCATTGAAAGAGAATGTTGTGTGGAAGTTAGTTATACCAGTGGGAAGAAAGTCTACCTGTATCTGGAATGTCTAGCAAATAAAAATAAAAATTTAAAGAATACTTTGAAAACAAAATAAATGTATGGTGCTCTAGCATGGTTCCCAGTCCGGTTGTAATTTTTGAAGCAGATTCCCTCTCTGGTAAGAGAAAATCAAGAAGAAACATCTCAAATTCTCCTCCAGAAATAAAGAAGCTGAAGACTGAGGAGAAGGAAGAAGAAAAGGAAGAGAAGATTACCAAAGAAATTGATCTAGCATCAATGGATGATGAAGAAGATTTCACTAAAGAGAAGGTATTGAATATTTTTGAGCAATTAGATGGATTGAAGAAGATTGGAGATATTTGGTTGTTTTGACCATCATATGAACAGGATGAGATCAAAGATGCTTTGACTATTCACATAATGCACAATGATATTGATCTAAGCAAATTTACAAGTGTTTTATTGGAAGTATTGATTGAGTAGATTGAAGACAATCTAAAAGCACAATCACCTAGTGAAACAAAAGGAAAAGATGAGATTCAATTGGTTATGGAAGAAAGATGTGGAAATGCACATAAGAGATTGAATGAGAGCATAAATGAATTGAAAACATGCATCAAGAATGTAAATAGTGTGTACAGGTATTGTCTTTGGTGGCCAACTGCTATCAGAAACTACAGTGCAAAAATTGATGCTATTGAGTTTGAGTTGGATTCTATTGGAAAAACATATGATACTCTTAATGACAAGGATAGAGCGCAGAAGAAAAGGATCAATTCCTTATAATCTGAACTTGTAGTCATTATGGCAAAAATGGCTGATATTGTGAATACCTTTTGGAAGGTTAAAGAGATAATTGAATTGAGACTGGTAAAACTTTCTGATCTTCTGGTGGAAGCTGAGAAAAATGAACAAAATATCACTATCCTGGATACATTTCTAGAAACAATTGATTTGATAGCAAAGAACAACAGTATTTGTTTAAACATCAGGTTGGCAGTGGATTCTTGGAAGACATTTCTTCCGAAGCTGAAAGAAAAATACAAGGAGATATTTTAAGGAAAGAAGAATTTAGGTAAAGAACCATTTTTTATATCATTTTTTTTAAGACTATTTTTGTAAAAAAAATTGAAGGGGGAGATAGATCTTCTTTCTTTGCCATTGATGTCAAAGGGGGAGAGAAAGCATGTGAAAAGAATGAAATCATTTCAGCCTATCAAAGGGAAGAACTATAGGTTGTTATTTTTGTTGGCTTTTCACATCTTGTGTTGCCATCAATGACAAAGGGGGAGATTGTTGGAAATTGGATTGCATCAAATGGTTGTCATTAATGTCAACAGGTTTTCATTGATGTCAACACAATACTGAATAAATGAGATAGTTATCAGAAGCTATTTCCTATTGAAGATGATCATTATATAGTCTGGTATGTTGGTTGGTCTGGTGTGTTAATTATTAAGGTCTTGTTTTCTATCGTGACATAAGCTATGATTCTGATATTTGAAGATATTGGCTGACTCAACGTATACAATATATTATGAAGACTAGTTATTCTTTATGGATGTTAGCCAACTTGGTATAATGCTTAAATCATATATGGTGCCAACAAAGAAGGTTTTGATTATTTTTGTGTTCATCTAATTAGGTTGACCTAATTGATGATCAAGATATGCTTGTATATATATAAGGTATTTTGAGTATGATGAGAAGAGTAGTGGAAGAAGACACACATGAGTAGTGAATGTGAAATGCAAAGAGGATTGAGGAGCTAGTGAATATATGAGCCTAAATGCTTTATCAGTTGTGATCAGTGCAGTTTTGTTGAGCGATTACTGTGTGAGGTAGTACTTCATATTCTAAGCTTTAGTGGAACTGAACCCTGCACATTGAAGGTGTATTCAATCAATTCAATATTTTGGTAGTGAGCCTTAACCTCTTGTACTCTGGCAGTGAGCCATCTTTTGTATCTCTGGGTTGTAGCCCTGTGGACAGTGAGTCCTTATTTCAGGAAGTGGGCCTTATCTCAAGTAGTGAGCCTCGTTTTAGGCAATGAGCCTTTTTGTAATTGGTTCTGATATTCTCTATAGTGTGAGTTAATCCTCACCTTGGTTTTTCCCTTATCAATTTTTCCACGTAAATTTGGTGTTACTGTGTTTATGTGTTGGATTTGAGTTTCTGCATTGGCATTTGATGATTAATCATTTAAGCAATTTTAAGTATTAGTTTTGGCAATTGAATTAAAGGTTAAAATTTGTGACAACTAATTCACCCCCCCTCTTAGTTGTCCTATTCAACAAGAGAGAGGTAAAGAGGGATAGGTGAGAGAGAGAGAGAGAGAATGGTGAGATAGAGAGTAGAGAGGGAAGGAGAGAGTGGCAGAGAGAGAGAGATGGAGAGGAGAGATAGAAAGGAGGGAAGGAAGGAGATGTAGAGAGAGAGGGTAGGTAGAGTGAGGGAGAGGGGAGGTAGGGAGAGAGACAAAGGTGTGTGTGTGTGTGACACAAAGAGAGAGCGGGAGTGATGGATGGATAGGTAGGTGGAGAGGGAGAGGGGAGATGGAGATTAGAGTGGGAAGGTGGGAGGGAGAGGTAGGGATGGATTCAGATGTGTGAGAGAGAGAGAGAGAGAGAGAATGATGAGATAGAGAGTAGAGAGGGAAGGAGAGATGAGAGGTAGAGGTAGGTAGAGAGATGGACAAGAGAGATAAAAAGGAGGGAGGGAGATGTAGAGAGAGAGGGTAGGTGGAGTGAGGGATAAGAGGGATAAGAGAGATAAGAGAGATAAAGAGAAATAGAGAGGGAAGGAAGAAGGGAGGGAGAGGTAGGGAGAGATACAAAGGTGTGTGAGAGAGAGAGCTACACAGAGAGAGTGTGATGGATGGATAGGTAGGTAGAGAGTGTAGCACCCCTCCACTTTTGGTCCTTCGCGACATGTGGGTAAGTGGTTCATTTGTGACTTGTGAGGTCATGTGTTTTTGTCACTGAGTATTGAGATTTAATATACATTTTCATATAACGATAAAGGGATATAAATATATATATCAATATATTTACATTATGGTTATTTCTTATTTCGCCCTCTTTTGTATTCTTTAATGTACTTAGCATACTTTTGTGAAGTACATTTGATTTTTAAATATATATATATATATATCCGAGTATATAGTTTTTCATAACGGCTAGGATTAGAAACGTAATTATATATATAAGTTTATATTTAATTATTCTTGTTTATATATATATATATATATATATATTCCTAGGGTTGAATTGTGAAGAATAGTATTCTTTAATTAATCCAATTTGAAATAGACATTATATGGTTAGTAATGCAAGGAGTTTTATAATATATATATATATTTATTCATACATAGAACTAAATATAGGAGGATTAATAAATGAATAAAGAGAAATTAAATGTTATCCTCTGCAAATACTAATATTGTTATCATGAGATACTAATCATCACAAATAACATTTCTTCCACCACATCCCAAATAATAACTTTGAATTTGTCTTAAATGTTATTACTATCATCAAAGAAATAGGTAAACTTGGACAACAATATTATTATCTTCTTCAACTCGTTAATTATTATTGCACCTCTCAAGCAACTGTCTATTTAGCAAATGAATGAGTTGGGAAAATAAATGAATATGGTGCCTTCAAGACATATGCCTCATATTTGCACCAACCCTTAGTTAATGCTATACATGAATATATGAACCTAGCTATTCGATTTCTTGGGGAGAGCAAAGTTTTTGGCAGGCAACCTAACTTTGTAGGGGGAGGAGCATTCCTTCTATCTGTCCACATGCTAGCCTTTGTGTCCTCATTTTTGCATGCATGGTGAGCCTTCTCTGCATATGGCATATACCTATCTTCGGCTGTAGTCCTGGGTGGTATTCAATGTTACTTATCCCTTGTCTCATACACAAAAAGGGGGTACCATCTAGCCATGGCGAGAATTCTATTCCTCTTCTGGAAAAAAAATATTTTTGTTATCTTGGGCTACACACTTGTCCCTCTTCTTAGGCCGCTCAGCCATGCCATGCCTTTAGGAAATCGATCTTTGTTCTGACTTCTTTTTATATGGTTAAGAATTTGTTCCTGCCCTGCCAATTGCCTTGCCTAAAAATCATTATTATGGAAACCTAGTTTTCAAATTGTTCAGTTTGCATCACCAATATTCTCTGCAAGATCAAGGAGTTGCGTCAACATATTCGAATATGGAAAAAACTTGAAGCAAGTTTTCGCTCACAGGCTTGTACTTTATGCATCTTCTGCAACCCTTTTCAGTAAATATTCAGTCATCCTCGAGTTAACAACAATGTGCTTTATTTAGAACTGTCATGCCCCCCAATTTTTTCTTTTCTTTTTCCTTTGGTATTAACACTCAAGGTTAATGCACATCAATATATTTGACGTGAAGGTCCTAAGATATTATTTCCCTTATTCCATATCAATTATATAGTTAGTATAGAACCGGTTAAGTTTGTAGGGAGTATAGAGTGGAGGATAACATTAACTCGATCCATAATCGTTTGGATCTATTAAATAGTTGTTCTTATGTGACAAAATTAAATCTAAATGCCTTTTAATAATCTCCATTATCATGGAGCAACAACATACGTTGTGGTGATCTTGATATTATTGATATTTTATTAAGATTACATAAATATTCTAAATCTATTATTCTCTAACACGAAAATCTAAAAAAAAAATCAAATTCATTATATACATATTTATTTACATTTAACTGTTATTTATTTATTCTTTTAAATACATAAAATTATAAATACCTTTTATATAAAATTAATTTACTTCTAAGAAGAATTTAAAATTATAGAAATGATAACTACTTTTCTTCCTATATATTTATTATTTTACTACAACAGTTTTCTTTATTTTTTCCTTCCTTAAAAAATTCTAGTAAAGCCTATTTTCCATTCTTGCTAATATTCTTATATTGAACGAATATATTCCCTTCCTATTTTTAAACTATTATAATTCCTCCCCTTATTTCCAAATATTATGATTCTCTTCCTTATTTTTTTTATAAAATTATTGTAGTTTACCTAAATTGGCCTATCGCCTGTATCGTGGACTATAAAAGGAAATATTCTCATCCCTTAATTTAAGGGATATTTATATATGTGTTCACGTGAGACTTAAGAGTTAGAATTCAAGCCTTTTAGAAATTTAAGTGATTTCTTAAGGCAAATCAAATTTTTCTTTTTAAGCCACACGTCTATTTTGAAGCGCTAAAAATGGGGCGAACATTAGTATTTTCTTCTGCCCTAATTTTTTTTGTTTCCCCCAAACCCTAACTTAGTATCATTTCTCTTATACTGAGCAGGAGAGGAATAAGGAGACGACAACCGATATTTGTAGAGATAATACAGAATTTTTTTCTTGCAGAGAGGAGGTTGAATTTGTTTTCTTGTGTATTTTTTTGTTGCATCTTGAATTTGTTTTCTTGTATATTTTTTTTGTTGCACCTCACTTTGTCTTCTCTCCTTCTGTATCACTCTCTAGACATTTATCTGTGTTGCAGCGGCAGAGCCAGGGCATCGTTTTTCTATAAGAGATGGGAAGTGCTTCGAATAAGGTTGAATTTAAGGTTGGCCTGACAAACTTGTGATGTGCCACCCATGTAGATGGATAGGGGAAGAAAACTAAATAAAACAACAATAATTTATTTTCATCTATCAAGCATTTTATTTTCATAAATTCTTGTTTGTGACTAATGCTTACCTTGAGCTGTGAGAAAACAAGGGAATCGACCCTCGGGAGGCACGGATAAACTCCATCGGCATTTTAGAGGGGTCTTGACTCAGATTCAACAACATTCCTTTCCTAATCTTCCCTTCACAAAATTTATTTATAAAAAATTATTTATTATTTATTTTATATAATATGTATATATATTTTTGCATAAGCCCAACTATTCCATCTTTTGTTTTTGGAGAACCTTGTCTTGACCCTTGGATTTCCATGGACGGTTTTTGCTACCTGCTCAAATTCTATTGCAGGGGGGATTTTACATTTGGGTTTTTTTATTATTATTATTATTTCTCTTTCCTTTAATCTGGCTACAACCCACTAAAATTTTTCACTGTTTTTGCTTTTCTCTCTCATTTCCTACGAGGTATTTGCAACAGATTTCTTTATGGGAAGGAAGATTTTATCTATAGGTTTCCTCCCTAACGCATAGGATAGGTTTTACTTGAGCCATTGCAGAACAAGAGTTATTATTTACTCTCTGCTAATTAAGACAAATATTGCACATTAACATTTAGTCTTATTCCATCTATGAATAAACTGAGAAGGTATACTTGCTTTCTATATATTGATTTATTTTATTCTTACATAAACTTGATTCAAAGTGACAACAACACAGGAATTTTATTATATTCTAACTTAAAAGCAGATCACATAAAATTCTCTGTTGCCTTCTTATTTAGAGAATCTACAATAATATATATATATATATATATATATATATATATATATATATATATTCTGCATACCAATTCATCTTTTAAGCAATGCTATTAAAACTTAGACTAGTTTCATTTTTTTTTTCTTTCTCAGAGGAAATAAATAAGCTTGAGCATATTATTACACTAAAATTTTCTCAGCATAATACTAACATATTTCTCTTTCTTCCACTGGAAAATAGTCAAACACAAGCATATGATCAGATCTGTTCATTATTGCACTACTACCACTAGTTCATCCAATTTACTGTTGTGCATATCTATTTTCATTCCACACAAAATTAGCTGGGTAACAGGAACTTAGAATTCTTTCCACTTCTTTTTTTTTACCTTAGTTTCTAACACAAGAACTAATCCAGCACTATTCAAATTGCTTACATGGATACAATAATATATTGTTCTAATTGAGTAGCATTGGAACCATCAAAGAGAAGAATGTAGCTATTATCACACAGCAGCTTGTTTCACAGGATATGGACTACAACCTTCAAGGAGGATACACCACAAGAGAACATGCACATTTTAAATTTACAGTACAGTCCATTGCAATATAAATAACAGTGGAAGGTATGAGTGCAGCCAGATGGGTGTACAGACATTAAATTATGTAAAGTGAACACTTCTCTTGCAACCAAATTCCTGCACCTACCACAAAGCTTTTTCTTTTTTGACCAGTGGAGCTCACCTCCCAGCCATAGGACTAATACAGTCCACCCCCAAGCTAGGGGAGAAACCAAGGTGACCTGAAATGTACAGTTTTCCCTATTCTTGTAATAAGACTGAACATAATGTAGTGACATTCAAGCAACCATCAACCACAATACACAGATTCCCTCATAACTACAACAATGGTATTATCACATCACAACATACACAAAACTTTGGGCTCACCTTCATGAACCGATTTTAGGGGGAGTGGGGACATCTACATAGTGAGGGGAGCACAAAAATAGAGCATTTACAGCAAATAAAGTCTATAATATTCTTCAACAGACAACTTCCACACTCCCCATTCCAGCCTTCATCCCTTATCCATTAACCTTCAATCCCCAATTCACACATAAGCAACCAAATTCTCATATCCCCAAGGTACTCATACCCATATGTCAACTCCCCTCTCCTGGACATCACACCCACTCTATACCCCACACAGAAAGGACCCCAAAGAAACATGGAGATCCAATTAACAGGCAAAAATTCACAAATTCTTACAACCACAACAACAGATAGGGAGAATTTTTCCACAAATGTACTCACACACAATTCACAAGAATAACATATATATACACACAATTCACAAGGAAAATATATGTACACACACATAATTCACAAAGGAAACCATTATAACAAGAGGGGCAGGAAACCAACCTGAGAATCCTTCAAATTGATTATGAAAATCTCAAAACAACAATACCCCTATAAATCCTCTTTTCCAGCCTTTCTCCTTTAATCCTCTTTCTTTTGGTAGTAGAAAATTAGCAGAACATTTCCTAATCAAGGAAAAATAAAAATCATAATGGTTCCCATTTCATGCAACCACTCCCTTAAGACCCAAAATACTTATGTTCAATTTTCTAAGAGACAAGTGTTGCCTCCTTTTAACACCCTCCTCTATTTGATGAGTAAGCTCTTATAGCATGTAATATTCTTTAATTTTCGTCATATGAAGAAAAAGTTTCCAAAGAATGGTTTTAAGGCCTCCTAAACAATTTTTAGACACATAAAATTACCCCTAGGACTTAACCTTATGATTTAGGGTCATGGAAAGGCCACATAACACTACTAAAACAAATAATTGTCCCAAAACTAGGATTTAAAATGTTGCCCCAATTCATTTGCACTAACCATGGCTTTCAAACAATAAAACAAGGGTGCTCACCGACGCAACACAAAATATCCACATCACAAACCATTATGACATATGTCACCTTGGCGTCTTCCCCAAATCATAATGGTTCCCATTTCATGCAACCACTCCCTTAAGACCCAAAATACTTTTATTCAATTTTCCAAGAGACAAGTGTTGCCTCCTTTTAACACCCTCCTCTATTTGATGAGTAAGCTCTTATAGCATGTAATATTCTTTAATTTTCGTCATCTGAAGAAAATGTTTCCAAAGAATGGTTCTAAGGCCTCCTAAGCAATTTTTAGACACATAAAATTACCCTTAGGACTTAACCTTATGATCTAGGGTCATGGAAAGGCCACATAACACTACTAAAACACATTAAATTGTCCCAAAACTAGGATTTAAAATGTTGCCCCAATTCATTTGCACTAACCATGGCTTTCAAACAATAAAACAAGGGTGCTCACCGACACAACACAAAATATCCACATCACAAACCATTATGACATATGTCACTTTGGCATCTTCCCCAAATCCACTAGTCATGGCTATCCTGCACACTCATCTATAATGTTAATCCGTCATCATAATTAAAACAAAGTATGAGGTTGCAACATGATATCTACGTAAAAACACTATAAAAAACTAAATAACTCATTGCATTTATTCTCCACATAGTACAATTGACATATTATTAATGAAATCAACATAAATCACCACTATGCTACATCCAAAAAGCACAGATACGTATAGTCACATGGTTAAATGCTCACAGGTTATTATTAACAAAACCATCAGATTAATCCCATTAACTGCATAGCATCACAAACTCCATAACGTTAATCACTATCTCAAAGTTAGAGTCCACGACATCAAAATAGTCTAAATCAAAGTCATCCATGCAGATCATAGCATATATCAAAACAAGAGTCTAGGACATCAAAATAGTCAAAATCATAGACATTTATGCAGATCATAACACATATCAAAGCTAGAGTACATGACATCAAAATGGTCAAAATCATAATTATCTATGCAAATCACAAAATATAACACATAATCCCTGGTACATAAAAGATGGGTCTCACAAGAACTCTCAACATAGCTTGATTTTGAACCTTGGTGAACGACCTAAAAAGCAAGAAAATACATATTATTTGGTTCACTCTGTAGCTTTTTGGCTTAGATTTGTTGAAATCCTTACTTCTGTATAAGTGTGTAAATGCAGAATTGGGAAAAGAAATAAAATATTATTAATTAGCAATGCCCTAATTTTCTCTCTTATAATTTTCTCCTTAAAATTTACTCAGGGCTTAGACCTATATTTTGAAACTTCCTGTTTGTTACACTTTGTATGCATGAGAGAGTTTTGAGTCTAGATGGTTAGTTTTGGATGACGCTGGGGAGCCTGGCCTTACGCCTGCCAATTGCTTTTGGTTGAAAGTTTCTAAAGCCTTATCTACAAATCCATTTTTATGCCTATCCTGCACCGATTGCATTCCAGGAGTCCACAGTTCTGTGAGGCATACTGGCAAACAGCTCACACGCCTTGTCTTTGCTTCCACATTTTGCTGTCAAACAACTCACACGCCTGGTCTTTGCTTCCAAATTTTTGTTGTCAAACAGCTCACACGCCTTGTCTATGCTACCACATTTTGTTGTTGTTAAACAGTTCAAGAGCCTTGCCTGCACAACCTTGTTCTGAGTCATTTGTGCAAGAGGGAAACAGGGAAACAATCTTTCATATTGGAAAATAATAATAATAATAACCAAATCAGGTATAACCAAATAGATGCATCACTTCATTAAATTTCTTTTACGATTATGAAATAAAATATATAATTCATCGGTGAATATATTTGAAAATATTTATTTAATATTTTTATAAAAATATGGACATCATTACTAAATTTTGCTTATATTATCAAGTCTCTCAATAAATCAAGCCTCTATTATTGAAAAGATATTTAATAACAGGGATTTCATATTGAATTAAATTTCAAAACATTTTGATTAAGTATCAAAACCTGTTGCTTAATTTAGAAGTTTTACCATTGGTATGAAAATCATTAAGTATTTTTATTGACATTTAGTATAATTAATTCTGTGGATTCATCTATGTTGTTTCCATATATAATATTATTGTGAATTGGGCATGTGAATTGTTGAATCTGTTAAAAATCTGTGTTGTGACAGTGATTTGTATGTTGTCACTTTTTGATAGTTCATTTAGATTACTTGTATTAACTGGGGTATGTGATAGTAGTGGGATAGTGTTTTTTAACTCATGCAAAAGATAGTCTATAGCAGTTTATTCATTCTTCTTGAGAGTGAATAGTGAGTTTGAAAATAAATAAATATATATCTTTCTTTTAGTTATAATCTTAAATATTTAAGTAATTACTTTTAATGAGGAATAGTTATTTAAGTGAATAAACTAATTAAGATTTAAGGAAGATATTAACTATATTAATTATTATTTGAAGAAAAATATTTTAAGTATGGGACTTACATAGGAGGATGAAGATAAAGGAATTAACTATGAAAATTGAGATATTTGGCCGTACATATTATTGTAATCATTGTGTCAATTTAGGGATAGTTATGTATTGAAATAGCACGTCTTTAGTGAATTCCTTAATGACACATCTTAATCATAGTTCATAATATGACTTGTAAGAATGGGTTTTGATTGAATGATAATTAGAATTCTTGCCTTATATAGATGAAAAGAAATTGGGCTTGTATGTATGATTATAATAGTCTTGAAGTTTAGGAATAATGGTCGTTTGTAACTTACATGTTTATAAAGGTAAGATGTATGAGCTAAGGGTAACCTCTAGATTATGCCCACAATGCTTTAAAACCCAAAGGGTGAGAGTTCTAATGGGTTTCCAAATGATGGATGGATTCTTAAATTTATAGGGTCACACTTATATTTTCATTTATAGAATTATCGAAACTCATACTAGGTCAAGTCCTTGAATACCTTTATGAAGGCTCTTTTGATCAGGAATTAAGTGATGTTTAGGAATAGATATAGTTAGTCATGCCATTGATATAGGTATTATGTATGATGAATGTTTGAACCTAGGATAGTGATCTTTGTTTTGGGATTATAACATGGGGTTCTTTTAGAAAAGTTATTTAAATTTCCTTCATGATAAGTTAGATCGACAATAGATAAATACTTTATATCAAGGCTATGATATTTGCATCCTATAATTATTTTCTCTAAACTCCTAGTGGGCTATTTATTGGTATTATGTTATGCGCATCCGCTATGATTGATTAAGTTCACAACTCATATTTATTTAAATTTTGTATAAGTGACAACAATATGATATTTATTTATATCGTTATTAGTTCTAGTGATTGTAAGTGAAAGGTTATGTTTATATTAGTTTTACAATCTCACCCGTCTCTTCTTATGCGGTTTCTTATTAATGGGTGATTTTTAAAATGAAAATGATGTTAGAATTTTTGGAATAAATGTGTTATGTTATGCTATGTTTTATTACTCTTTTAATTAAAATTGAGAAGGTTTAGCTAAATAGTTGATTAATAGATTTACCTTGAGAACCAATTAGTTCGGATCTTATTATTTTAGTACTAATTAAGGTTGCAATTTGATGTTAAGGTTTCATAGTAGTGAGCTTGATTGAGGTGATGGTTTATTTGATGATATAGTTATTCTTAAATATGATTGGTTACAACTTGTTAGCTTGTTAGGGCATCATGTGCGGAGAAAATTGAGGTCTCTCTTGGGTGTCGTACTGGCTAGTTTACTGTTGGTATGAGTGGTTGTTGTTGAATTAGCTTGATTATGCTATCTTGATTCGGTTTGACGGTCTCGTTATGATATTGCCTCCTTTATTTCTCTCTTGTCGTTTTGTGATTGTGGAATTTATATAGTCATTTTGTGGGTTCCTTGAGGTGAGTCTTCCTTTTTGTGTTAATTTTGATCGAGGGGACTTTATGCAATGACCTTCTTGTAGTCATATATTGTGATGGTTGGGAACCTGAAGTGTTTGAATTACCCTCAATGGGAGTTTGTGGATTTTCAGTATTTTAGGCTTCCAGAGGCAATGTAGAAACTTGAATTATATTGATTTTTCCATGGTTGGACCTTTGTGATTTTTTGATCCTATTTTTTATTTTGAGTTCTTGTGGCTGGTATCTCCTTTGTTCTTGTTTCAGTGATATGGAATGGGTTTGCGAGATGGTTCTTGCCTCACATGTTGTGTGATATGTACTCCTTGATTTTTATGTGAGATGAGGTACACCCCTTGCGTGTTTTTGGTTTGGGTGCCCGTAGGGAGAGTGGCTCTTCATGGGGGTCTGACGCACAAAGGGGCTATTAGGGTAACCCATGGAAGAGTTTCCTAAACACATGATAATGTAATTAATGAACTAGTGGGTTTGGTTAGTTGAACACTAAACAAGATTAATTATGAGCCTCACCCATTTCGTTAGTGCTTTCACAGGCTAAGGATGGGATGAGAAGACCTGGTTGGTAAGATCACTACCTTGTCCTCATGAAAGGTAAGTGGTCCCACATGAGTCATGCTATGGAGCGACACCTTGAGATAGGAAGCCAAGATAACCATAGATGGAGGTGGTACCTTGTGATAGGTTGCCTGGATAATCCATGTAAGGCCATGCGATGACACTCTCCTACAGTACCCGTTTATTTTCCCTTGTTTGGTTGCCTCTGGGAGTATTGATTGAAGTGATGATATTGTTGAGGCAATTGGTTCTTGGTGTTTTTTTTTAAAGCCTCCAAGTTATATCTTTTAGTGTTGCACACATGCCTCATGACAACTTGATTGATGTTAATGAAAGGTGCCCTTGATATTTATTGTTGGTTGATATTGTGCTTTCATTTGAAGGCTTCAGATCCTATTGTTGTTGGCACCTCTTATGGCTATTTAGTTTTGATCTATAATATTGGAATTTAGTTTTGGTTAGTCTTTTCATTATTTTGTTGTGGCTATGTGATGGCATTGTTATGGGTTGTTAGCCTTGTTGTGGAGTCTGGTTTGCTATGGGTTCATTCGACTGTTTTGGTTGAGGAATGGGGATCTTTCTTGTCAACTCCTAGCACGAGGGGTGGGTCTTCGGACCCATGCGGTCGGGTGGAACGTGTTATGCACCCATTGGATCCCCAGTTTGAGTTCGTGCCAATGCAGTTGATCAAGAACTCCACCTCATTTCAATTGTAACATGTTCTTTTATGTATCAATCTTGTATTTGATGTACCTTTTTCTCTATGTGATGAGATGCACTGATGTGCATATGTACTCCTGAAGTAATGTAATGTATTCCTGAAGTGATGTAATGTACTCCTGAAAATGGTTGTAATGTATTATTTTACCTTTGTAAACCTTAAGTGGTAGTCGTTATCTGATGTGTGGTATCTGTGGAAATATACTCCACAATTGTCATATTGAACTATTATGAAAATGTTGTATGTATCTTTTTCATCTCTTTTGATCATGGATGGTTGTATATGTTATCTTTATGTAATCTTGATTTGTTCGTTATCATTATGGTATTAGTTTAGGATTTCGTGATGTCGTCTCGTGTACCTTAGAGGACGTAATGGTCTTTGTAATTGTATAATTTCCTTATATGTAATATATGTTCATGTTCATCTTATGTATTGTTCTACTTTCAAAAAGAAAATTTGTGGTAATTTGTTGTTTATGTTGTCCTTTGGGGTTTGCACAACAAGGCGTTACAGAGAGGGAGAGGGGAGATACAGAGTAGAGTGGGATGGAGGGAGGGAGAGGTAGGGAGGGAGTCAGAGGTGTGTGAGTGTGTGTGTGTGTGTGAGAGAGAGAGAGAGAGGGTGGGTAGAGGGAGGAAGAGGAGAGAGAGAAAACGAAGGAGGGAGGGAGAGGTACTGAGGGAGACAAAGTGTGTGTGTGTGAGAGAGAGAAATAGAGAGAGGTAATTATGGAGGGATAGGTAGGAAAAGAGATGGAGAGGGGAGATAGAGAGACATAGAGAGGGAATGAGGGAGGGAGAGGTAGGTAGGGAGGAAGATAAAGGTGTTTATGTGAGTGAGAAAGAGAGAAAAAAAGAGAGGGAGTGATGGAGGGAGAGGTAGGTAGAGAGAGGGAGAGGGGAGATAGAGAGAAGTAGAGAGGGAGGGGGGAGGGAGAGATAGAGAGGTGATAGTGAGGTTAGAGAGAGAGGGGGTGAGATGGAGAGAGAGAGAGAGGGAGGGAGAGATATGGAAGAGACATAGATAGAGAGGGAGTGAGGGAGGGAGGGAGAGGTAGGTAGAGGGAGGTAGAGGAGGGATAGAGAGTAGAGAGGGAAGGAAGTAGGGAGGGAGATAGAGGTGAGATAGAGAGGTGTAGAGAGAGAGTTGTAGGGAGTGATAGAGAGGTAGGTAGAGAGGGAGAGGGGAGATAAAGATAAGTAAAGAGGGAAGGAGAGGTAGAGAGAGGAAAGAGGGATGGAGGGAGAGGTGTAGAGAGAGATATAATGAGGGAGGGAGGGAGAGAGGTGAGATATAGAGGTGTAGAGAGAGAGAGTGGTAGGGAATGATGGATGAAGAGGTAGGTAGAGAGAGGGATTGGGGAGATAGAGAGAAGTAGAGAGGGAAGGAGAGAGGGATGGAGAGGTATGGAGAGAGAGAGGAGAGGGGAGATAGATAGAAGTAGAGAGGGGGAGAGATAGAGAGGGAGAGGTGAGAGAGAGAGACAGATAAGGATGATACAACTTGTTGATTACTAAAATTTGACATGTTATTACTCAAATCTGGCATGTTGATTACTCAAATTTGACTTGTTGATTACTAAAAAATTTCCTGGGTTTGAAAAATTATAAGATCTTCCAAAAACTAGAATTTGCATTATAACTCCTAGAGATCCAAAACCACTCTCAAACATCCTAAAACTATATACATGAAATATAAATTAAATCATAAGAAATTAAATGTCCATATGTAAATGTCAATGTTTATTTCATATATATAGTTTCACTAAACACCAAGGTGAAAGAGAAAGAGAAAGAAAAAAAGAAAGAGAGAAAAACATTTCAATACAACATAAAATGTGAGCGCGTTATAATGTGCTCACATTTTGTGGAAGTCAAACCATAATGTGAGTGCATTTAATTATAATGTACTTGTGTTTTGTGGAAGCCAAACCATAATGCAAGCACATTTCATTATAACACACTCGTGTTTTCTCTATTTTGGGACCAAAAAGTGGAGTGGCCACTTTTTGGTCCCCCATTTCCATGCACTTACCCTATCAAAATAGAAGAAGAAATTATGGATGAATCATTTCTTGATGAGCTTATGTTTACCTTAATAGTGCATACACCTTGGTATACATATATAACCAACTATTTGGTTGCAAGTAGGACACCCCCACATCTTTCACCAACAAAAAAGTAACATTTAGCTAAACACAAATTTCCATATTCATGGATGGGTGGCTATCTATTCTACACAAGACCTAATAATATCATGAGAAGGTGCATGAGGGAAGATGAAATTTATGATATTATTAAGGCTTGTCACGATGATCCTTGTGGAGGACACTTTGTATCCAAACAAACAATCCTCAAGATCCTAAAAACTGGGTACTATTGGCCAATGCTACATAAAGTGTAACATACTCAACTTTCAAAACTGAAATTACTTAATGATTTAACTAGAAAGTAAATAACCACATGCTAAAAAAATTGATAGTAAATTTTTTTGAATTTTTAAATCATTCATTTTACATGAACAATAAATAAGTGGAAACTATAGTCATTTCAATTTGAAATGCAATGATTTCAACGAGGAAAATTATGATAATCTTTTCTTTATTATTATATATAAAATTTCATTTAAAGCAAACGTGTTTACAATACACAGTAAGTGTTATAAACTCTTCCATATCTACAATTTTCAATCTCTCTCACAAGTCTTGGAAAATTCATCTACAAAAGGGAGAGCATCACCCAAGTGCTTTACCGCCAACCACAAACCTGTGATCCCTTACACACCTTCCATCTAGAAGTGGCCCTACCCTTCACGAAGAGTATAGAAAAAGGAAACCAACAAGTTTATGCCATCTGATTCCTAGTGTTGTGCCCTACATAACCCAATCAACCATACAACTTTAGACAATCCTCTAACTAAGTATGACCAATCTGACTGGATTATGAAATATGGATCACTCTAAATTGACTAAATGTAAGCAGAGCTTTTTCATTACTTTGCCCAAAGTTTTTAATAAAATAAACACTTCCATATGAAATGTAGTCGTGAGTTCACACACCTCTAACTCAACATGGAAATGGCATTTCACCTATGGTTTAACACTGAGTTGACTCATTTGACTATTTATCTAACTTTCACAAGGATTTAAGATCAATCATGTATATCATTCTATAGTCAGTAAATGGCTAAGGTTATAAAAAAATTACTCTTGATAATGAACATCCATATTGTGTACTCGCAATTTCTCAGATCTTGGCTATTACCACGTGTCCATATGTTTTTACAATTATGATGCAATCAAGGGTAGGTCCTACAACACAAATTATCACAATTTCAACAACCAATCAAGTATTAGATCACCAAGTTCTCCATTTCACTCTTTCTCAACCAAATCACACTGTTTCCTTGTAGCCTTGCAAACTGACTAAATCGGGTGAATCTTCCCAATGACATCCAACCAAACCAAGTTATGAACCAATTCAGAGACCCATTACAGATCTTGATAACATATCAATCAACCACCTATGAATCCTTTGTAACAAATTTCTCTAATCAGGTATTTTACGCTTTTTAGGGCTCAAATTAGCCCTCTTTTTCAAAGAGACCACCTTCAAAACTTATCCAAAACTCTTGAAACCTTGGGGAAGCACTTAAAACTTGTCAAAACCTAAGATTCCACCATTATAACTCAGAGATACAAGCATCTACTGACCAAATCATAAAACCCTCTCCTTAAGCCTATAAACCCTAGGGCTTATTGAAAATGACACTTCCCAATCACCCCAAAACCTAACAATTGCTTAAACGGGTCTAAAATCATTTGATCATGCTTAATTCAACATAAAACCACGTTTCCGATGACAAATTCTCAATTTGACTCACTAGAACCTCACTTTTCCTCATGGAAACACAATATTTCAACTAGGGCTTCACACCCAACCTCTTTTCCAAACCTCCCCAACACTAACTCATCATTTCCACACCTTATTTAAGATGATTCAGACCCATTCCTCAAGGCACAGTGATTACAGAAAGAGGAATGGGTCAATTCTTCATTTTATTGACTCAAAACTCTTAAATCTGTTAACTCAGACCAGCGTTAGAAATTTTCCAATAAAACACACCAAATTCAATATGAAACCTTATAAATTGATTCAAATGATAGATAGAACCATATTCTATGTTAAACCAAAGAGATTTGAATCACCAAAGTATTGTACGAGCTGTACAGTGGCTACTACAACAAAAAACACAGAAAAATTGATGTGAAATAGAGTTCTATTGAATCTTCAACAATCAAAATGGTTTCAACCACCTCATTTCAAGTTCTACAAGACATTTATATTTTTTCCCACCAAAAACAATTATTTTAACTTCCCCAACAGACTTTTAAACTCTTGTGACTGTTGGTCTTCCTAGGATTCAAATTTTATAATTTTTCAAATCTTGTATTTTTGCACAATTGCAACTCTTCATTTTTTGCACATTTGAAACCATCAAAACCCCTAGACACCTATACCTCATCACCAATGACTTGTTACATCATCAAATGTTCTTCTAGAGCTTATTTTAAACAAAACTCAAAAACTTCTAGAGCCTAGACCTAATGAACTTGAATGGATAAACACCTTTGAATGGTGCACCTGCACCAAATTACTTCAAGAGTATAATATACTCTCCTATTTTTAAAATAAAATACTTTTAAAACTCTTTTACAAGTTATAATACATTCAAATAATGACACTGACTCGTGACTCTTTATCTATCACTTGAAGTCTTATCAACTCGTAACACAAGTAAATATGAGTTATATTCACTAATTTCAAAATAACTTCCTCATAAATATTTTTTAATTTTTCTATTTTTTCTCCTTCATCCTTCATTCAAGAACATATTTTATAATGCTAATTAATGTAAAATGCAAGAATAAGTACATATTTATAGGGTCTAAGCCATTTTAATAGCTTTGAATAATAATTTGGTTACTTACAGCCAAAATAACTAGTTTAAACTTCAAACTTATCATACAAATTTATAAATGTATTCAGAATAATCTTTACATGATCTTATATATACATATACACACATATATAATACCTATATATATTGATATGCTAATTATTTTCATGCGTGAATTAGAATATTTCTATTCAGCTTATATCAACAAGGTAATACAAAATCTAGTTTTTAATCATACTATCTTTGTTTTCTTACACATAATTAAATAAAGAATTTAAAAAAATTCATTCATAGGTGCAATGTTTTCTATCCTAAATATGCAAGTAAATTCTAAATGCAACAAGAAAACAAACACAAAACACTCAAGATTAGCCTAGTTGAATCCTAGCAAGAACAAATAAGCAAACAAACATAGAATTTTACCTTGCTAATATTGATGAAGTGGTTGGCCCTTGTTGAGTTAGTTTTGTATGTGTTAGGTCTAAAAACATAGGTTTGAACCACAAGAGGTTTCCAAGCTCTCACAACGTTTTTGGCTAACGTACAAGGCCAAATAATAGATTTGAACCTTCTTCTCTTCAGGCACTGCCAGACCTAGGCGGGTGTACCTATGTAATGAGGCAGACTTAAACTATATTTCTCTTATTCAAGCAATCTGTCCACAATGGAAATTGGAAGTTGAGGGATGCTGAATTATTTGGTGTAGATTGTATAAGCAATATCAAGTTATTAAGTCTATGGATATGTTCAGTTAACATATGTAAAAATAAAATGAGGTAAATGAAACTAAATGATGAATTATATGAGACCAGTGCCTTATTGGGTATATGGAGTCAAATGAAAACCTAATATGAGTGGCTTACTCCTAGCAGAAACTCAAACTGCTTGGCATATCAACATTAATTTATAACTTGTATAAACATGCAAAAATGTAATTACCAGATTCTTCTTAATGATCCAAATGACACTTCCAAGTTACTGTGAATGAATAAAAGGATTTAATCTTTACTTGAAAGAACCAATTAATCATACCACACGAATACAACAAATGTGCATTGATAAATTGAGTATATACTTGATATATCATTTTAAATAACAGAGAAATATCAACCTTGGAGACAACCTAATAATATCTTCAATTAACTCAACAAATAATTGATACCATCATAACGCCACCGAATCAGAGTTTTTTCATTAACTTCTTCAAAATTTACACATGCATCTGAGTCTCTTTTGATAAAAACATTGTTGCTACTTCTACTCGCCTACTTTTTTTGTCTAACCTTATCTCCTAATTCTAATGTCCTTGATGATACAATTTCACTTTGCATATATACATTGTTCCTTTAGGGTTGTGACTCTTCATAGCATCTGACGCAATTCTTCAACTATCTTAGGCGAATAAAATATTTAATTAATTGCCCTTTTTGGAAAATTAAATATTTTAATTAATCTTTATTTTGCAATCTTCATGAAAAATCAATTTTAATTTGTAGCTCCTTCAGTAAAAAATATTCCATTTTTATCTTGTTTTGATTGAAACATTTCACCTGATTTAATAAATCATTCCTTTGGATAAAATAATTACCCCCTCCATGACTCTTAAATGATTTTAACTCCTTGGAAGAATGTTTTACTCCTTAGTAAAAATATTTGTACCTTAAATAACGTTTTAGTGAAACAAATAATCCCATTATTACTTTAAACAAGTCTTCGTTTGTATTTTCACCCAATAAATACATATTACCCATTCTTGTAACTTTTTTACCCTTTATGATCTTTAATTTATGGGTGAAATAAACATCTTTCGTGAGTTTTATATCTTCTCAAAATATTATGCCTTTTCATTATAATTATGTTTTATTCAACCTTTTGTTTTGCACTTTGACCATACGTATCGGTGTAACTTACATCATCGATAAGAGTTATTTTGCTTCCATCGACTTTGATTCTCTTGCCGATAAATTCTTTCATCGGTGTGACTAATACAGTCGGAGAGACATGATAAACTCGCGCTGATAATACTTTTCTCTCTGATGGATTTAGGGCTTTATGCTTTTGATTATGTGAGAATGCAGAAAAAGTGCTTGGAGTCTTCTACCTTTTCTGGGATGAGCGATCATGAATCAACTGTATTGGAGGCATTTGTTGAGCATGAACCAGCGGACCATCTTCATACATTTCTATGTCGAGCCAACAAATAAATGTTCTTCTGAGATATAGAAAATGTCTTGTACTTTCGAGCCCTTCGTCCCAGTGTAATTGCATATGATGAACAAGCTTCTTTAGGTTTTAGAAATTTTCCCTAAAACGATGTATTTTCATAAAAGCAATGCCATTTTCTTTGAAGCTGGTCTCTCCATCCTGTATCTCATTATATTGCTTCGCTCTTTCTTCATGTTATCATCTAATCAGTAGGAAAACTACAGAATTGGGGTTGAGGCATTTATTTATGAATCCAACCCAAATACCAATCTCTAATGCCCTCGTAAAAGTTTGTCAAGCCAGCTTCAAGTTGATTCAAGAAAAATCACTGATCTCAATCATCTCATAAATAGAATGAAATGTATATAATTAGCCCCTCATTTCAAACCGTGCGGCCCTTCTTAAAAAAAAAACTTTGATCATGCCTCCCGCCCCTCTCGATTTGGAATATCACGCCATGTTCCTAACCAAGTGTACTGTTGTATAAAAATCTCCTGTATTGAAGAATCACCAAGGAGAGCTTCCTGGTATCTCTTTTCAAAAGAATCTCTAACGTCGCATGCCTATCATCTTGCATCGTTCTTTGATCAAAGTGCCATGTTATTATCACATTACTCCTCGTTCCAATTCTGTAGTACTGAATGCATTTTCGGCTGTGAGTGCCTGTTGAACCTCCTTCTTTGCATCATTGACTACAAATATCTACCAAAGTACTCCTTTGTACACCTTTTCCTCATCTTTCAAAGCAGAACAACTTGATGTGATGACATTAAAAACCGTTGTTTGACGAGATTTGTCCTAATAAAGAGCACCCAAGGCTAGAACTGCCAAAACATGAGTATCTTCAGGTACTTCATCATCAAGCGTACCAAAAATACAAGTTCATTTACAAACTCAGGTTTATTTGTGCAAAAAGCAGTCAGGGCATTAGCATCATTACTTGCTTGGACAAGCACTGTAAATTCTAGAAGCTGAATGCATATGTATTGTCGTCTGCTATCCAACTGTGAAAAAGATCTTACAAACCGTAGCCTAGTTAGTAGTGAAAATCTAAGGCCAGTAAGCACCTCATATTCATCTACCAAGTCTCCCAAAAGTTGAATATCACTTTTCAGGGCGTTTTCTCATGTCAGGTATATGAATAACTTGCAAACCAGAGGATCTCAACTCCTCATCTCCAGCATCCCCCTTGTTCGCTTTTTAGTTCTCCATAGTTACTCATCTTTAGGGTATTGTAACAATTGTATCAGATTTGTTGTTTTTCTCCAATGAATCATTTTCTTTATTTTATCCAATTTGTCCTCTCAGAATTTACTTTTACTCCTGTGACCAAAATAGAATAAGTAGCCTCCAAAATGGCTTTTGAAAACTGATCAAATGATCTCAAAAAGCCACGAAATTGCACCAGGATGTCGAGTTATGGTAGGAGAACATATTTTCTAGATGATTTGGCATGAAATGATCCAAACTGATAACTGTTCATGCTCGAAGTTTCCCATTTAACACTTTCTGAAAATTGCACCTGTCAACTGTGTAAAATTCATTTGATTTTGATTTTGAAAAAATACCAAATGATGTCCACACACCCTGAAAATTGGCATGAAGGTAGACTTTGGTGTAGAGAATCGAAGACACCAATCAGTTGGTTATGATCATCATCCATTTGCTTAATATTTACCCTCAAATTTGACCATTTTAATGGAATTTTCAATGTACTAACAACAATTTTTCTCAAAAACCCTTCAACTTGTCGCTTTGAAACTTTGTCAAATTAGATCGTATGAAGTTGAAAACTGGCGTGCACACTCACATATGTTAGATGAACACACCTGCAAAATGGTATTGCATGAAATTGATTAGATTCAAAGTTATTATTTTTCAAAATGTGCTCTTTGGGCTGCTTCTTCAACTGAATTTTTGAGTGCTGTATTAAATTTTTTGACATGGCACCTTCAAATTTTGCCCAAATTTGAAAGTTCCAACAATATGCTCCTTTTGTGATCAAATTCTATACAACCTACATGACAATGGAGGTGATTGTGCAAGGGATGCAATGATAGTTGTGAAAATGGGTTTGGATGCACAATAAAAGCTTGAAATTTGCAGCAATGGAGGTATGTATGAGATTGAGAGCAAAAGTGTAAGTATGCAATTGTGTGTGTTGTATGAAAATAAAATCAGCTAAGTATTTAGCCATTTTTGAGAGAATATGATGAAGAGTCAAGATTGAAAGTAGGTTTAGGAATCAAAGGCGGAGATGCCTTGAGGCATCTCAACACATGTGGTGAAGACATGTGTCTTCCTAGGTGGAGGGGATGGAATGATGTGGAGATGAGGTGGCTCCCATGTGGAGGTACTTTTAAGTACCTTGGGGAGAGAAAAAGGCTCGACTTGTCTTATCCTCCCCAAATCATGGAGAGGATGTGACAAGAGAAGGATTTTAAAATTCTTCTAAAATCCCCTTAGATTTTGGAGAAAAGCCTTGGGAAGACCAAGAGGAATTAAAAATTCCACATGTGAGACCTTGGGTGAATAAATGGAATTAAAAATTCCAAGTAGGCATGTTGATAGAATAAAAAGGAGTTTAAAATTCCTTGGGGGATGGGGATAGCTTCTCCAAAAGGAGAAAGTCTTTATGGGGGTTGACTTAGGTACACATGTCATAATTGGCAATAGACCTAGGTTAGGAATTAATTAATCAATGTTAATGGTTGTGCAAATGATTAGGCAGGGGAATGATAGGATTAGAGGCAAGTTGAAAATTATGGAGGATGTGACACTAACCACAATTAGTGGTATGCACATCCTAATCATGGGTTAATTAAGTTAACTCAGATTAAGGAAGAATTATGGAGGATAGTGACATGTGGAGAGAGAAAATGATGAATTAAAAATTGATTTAATTCACTTGGGCCAAATGACCAATTATTTAATTTGGAGAGGAAAGGGATAAAGTATTTAATTGATTAATTAAATACCTTAAGGTCGTTAGAGATAATAAAATTATTTAATTATTATGGATGTCGATGCGGTTTAGATGAAATAGGGTATAAATTTGACCATATGGAAGTGGTCAATTTTAGATGTCTACAATTACCAATATTAAAAGAAAGAAAACAAAATTTGAAATCATGCGTGTATTATTTCTATTCTTCTACACTTCCAAATTCTCAATGCACAACTTGAAAACTCCTATCAAGCTTTCAAGTTATCCACGACTTTCTCAATAGTATGAAACATCCCTTGCTCTTCTTCATATACGCACCTTAGTATACACTCAACTAAAAATATTAATGCACTCTTTTCACAATAAAAATAAAGAGCTACCTCTCTATATCATATACTCTACTCTGTCAATATAGAAACACTCCTCCCTATAACGAACGACTACTCTCTTTGTCCTCTTTTCACAAAATACAAACTCCTTTTTACAACCAAGTGATTGCTCCTATCATATGATAGCAAAAGGATCTTTAAAATATGCGACACACTCATTTTAACCACATGACTCCACTTTTCCCTACACTATGCCATAAAGGATGCATTAAAAACTTCTTATATGCCAAATATATTGCCAAGAATATAGCCATCAATGGTGGCATTAAGCCTCCACGTGAGGGTTTAAGGGTATCAATATTGTTAACTTTTATTCCTTTCCATTGATTTGCACTTAAGGCCAGTTAGTTGTCTTTTGGCAGTCATGGCTTCCCTTAATGCAAGTTGTTAACATTAATATTGATAATAAATTATAATTATATATCTATATTTATATTTATACCCGTATATATTTATATATATTTTTAATTCATTTGAATAATAAATAAATAAACCTTTACAATAATAGGTAAATCATAAAAATAATTAGACACAATAATATCTCCTCTTAACTATTACAAAAGACTAAATTAAAGATCAAATATGATTACAACCTAACTGTAATAGCGTGAATTTGCACCCCTTGCAAATTTCCCATTTACACACCTCTTGCCTTAGAAAATGAAATCCTAATTATGTATTTTCCATGTCCACCTCCACTTCCCATCAACTTGGCAGTTCATTTGTGTGTCGGTGAGAGAATTTATGTCGGGGATGCTAGTGTGACATGCAGACGTCCGCGCAATGCACTTTCGTCCTAATAGGATTCCTGCCTCTAGAATTCGTAGAGGCATTACACTCTTCCATTAGACATGAAGTGTAATGTTTGCCGCTCTTTTGACCGACTTCAAAGGGGATTTTTGCCTCCTTTTTTCATTCAAATTGCCAATTATTCCATTCATTCCATCTTCTTCAACTTCTTGATCAAAATTCACTCTATACACTTGCTAAAACATTCACTTTCAACTCCTTCACGCTTCACCATCTTCATTGTAGCTGCAATTTGTTTCTTTGTTGGCTCCTCCTCTTCATTGTTGTGGCAGCATTAACTTTGGAGAGCTTGTGAGCTCACATCTTCCTCCATTTTCCTTGAGAGCATGTGGTTGAGAAGGCCATCCATTTCCATTTTCACATCATCTACTCACATGGTAGCATATTGTTGTTCATGTGTTGCTTGGTATTTCCATTTCTATAGCTTCTTTATCATCTCTCTACAATCGTTGCTATTTGGCTGTCCGTGGAGGTGGAAACACCAAAGTGACGAACTAATTGAGGCAATCCTCTAAACACAGCCCTAACATTTTTTTGTTCTAGTGTGTGTAGGTACTTTTTGATTGGAGCTATCCAAAAAATAAAATTGCACGTGGCTTGGTGTTGCTTTCTCACCCCTTCTTTGTTAATTTGAAGTAGACTAGTTAAAGTATTCTTCTTGTTGCATTATACATTCTTGTACTTTGTCACCACTTTGTCATAGTTTAAAACTCTATTGGTCAATCTATTAGTTTATTTCCTAGTGTTCTAGTCTGTCTTTCACACTCTTTGTCTATACGAACACCAACTCGAATGTGTCGCACTGGAGTTTGTGTCTTGCATTGTTGTCCTCAAGTAGTGAGTTGCTTGAGTCACAGACCAAACTTTGGAAATTGGCTTGTTTGACCTCCTGAAACATCAAGGTTAGTAGAAGGAAAGTGATAGACCAATTTTCCTTCCTTTTCAACCCTTGAAACCTTAAACCTTCCCAATTCATTCATCTAGCTTGAGGTAGATCAGGGTAGCATATTGTTCTAGACTCTCCCATAACCTGGAGTCCTTGAGCAACCGGTCCCCCTCCTCTACATTTGGGTGAACCTGACATGAACTATTTTGGTTTTGTTTCATAGTGTTGAAGGAATCTTCTCTCATGTTTTAGGTGTGTTGTAGGTGTGTGTGTTGCAAGGTGCATAGCCTTGCAACCCAACCTACAACCCCTAGCATGCATAGTCAGAAGGATACCTAGACATTGTGAAGCAAAATCTAGCTGATAGTTCATTGCTTGACTGTTGAACCTTTGGGGCATTCTAAGGAAGTCCTTTTTGGAGTACGAAAACAAGGCCTCTTTTATGCATCTCCCCATTCCTCCTGTGCAGCCTGTGAATGAATCATCAGCTATAAATTTCACATTACAGGACTTGCCTATGAACATGAACAAGCATATGTCTCTTTTATACATTCCCACTCACATCAACGGGAACATCGTGACTAATGTTCTAGTTGACCCTTCGAGTCTTGTGAACATGGTAATGAAGGAGACTCTTCTATTAAATTTTCTACATAAGGAGGAATATGAAAAGTCAAAAACCATAATATGTACACACGATGGACTCTCTGTCCCTCCAATTGGTTCCATTACTCTTTTAGTTCTGGTAGGATGCAAGACTATAAATGCTCCTTTTGATATCATCTTAGAGTGAAACTAGGCATCCCATGGCTAGTTTCCATGAATGTAATCACTTTGGTGATTCATAAGTGTTTGAATTTTTCTCATGAGGGCTTTGTGCACATCGTGCACAACACTAGATATAAACCTTTGAAGTCACATGAAGGCTACTCGCTAGATCACTTCTAGCTTGCCCCTGTTGGTTCACTTCCTCCAAGAACAAACTTGTTATACCACACCTATATTAAATACAAGAATGGGGCCATAGCACTGAAGGTGACCTATCATGTCTCCCCTTACACCATTTTTGTTAAAGGCTTTATGATCACGCAGCATTAGGTTGCCTCTTCCTCCTATCAAAAGGGGAAGGGGAATTTTGCTTGTGCTTAGGAGCCTTCCTCTTCTTTTGTCGTCTCATCAGCTTCTACCTCCCACCTTGTTGTGGTGCCTTCGTCCTCCACTACCCTACCTCACTTGGGGATTTCGATGGTGCCTACTTAGCAGAATACTAAGTGCTAAGTATTCAAACTTTTTGTCATACCCATGGTGTCGAGGCCCATTGTCTATGGTAAGGGGAAGGGTACTCGTAGAGTTTCCCCTGTGTCTTGGCCTCTGCAACCTCCTATCGCTCTTTCCCCTCAGACGGTGAATGGGAAGAGACCCGTCGTCGAGGCACCTGAGTCTACTTCTCTACCTATTTCAGTCTCTTCTCCTACGCTTCCTGCTCCCGTCTAGGGAGCTACCCTTCCACCGATAACAATTGTGGAGGACACACCTATGGTGGAACAAGAGTCTCATGTTCCTTCTCAAGCAGCGAGTTTTAGTTCTCAAAGTAGATGAAAATGCTTGTGTGTGAGCATAAATGATGGAGAAAGGCTCTGGTTGTTGAGAAAGTTGCCTCGCAAAAGGTAGAAGAGGAGATAGTAGCTCATGTTTCGGCATCTCCTGTTGTGCCTCCCTCTTCTGGTCCTTTTGCTTCAATTCTCGTTACCTCGATCTTGTTTTTGGCTCCCCCTACAAATGTTGATGAACCTCACCCCAAAAGGGTGCAGGTGTTCATCACTCCCTTAGCGATGCCTCCTCTTCTGATCTCCCTTCCGAACATCCCTCCATTTTCTTAACCCATAGACATGTCGAACACCATGGTGGTGTCCGTTGTGGACTTGTCTTCTTCCTCCTCGCCTTTCGCTTCCTCTGTGGGGATTATGTATCCTCTAATGAAGTGTAAGTTGGAGGATGACATCACTTCCAATGGAGGTCATAAGAAGGGATCACCTTCGAAAGAGAGGGTTCTACTTTTTCTTGCACCGTCCTGTTGATGGAGGCAACCCTGATGTCTCTTGAGTTTTTCATCGTCTCTTTTGATGAGATTGATGGTGGATCTCGAGTGCCTCCTTCATCTCATGCTTAGTTAACACATGGCACTCCTGTTAAGTACACGTTTAACTTAGTAGATGATGTCCCAACTTTTTCGGTGATATTTGCAAGATTAATGACTTTTACCTCATAGGAGTTGAGTGAAGAAGACCTTGAGGGGCCCTCTTCCTTAACTCTTTTCATAGGAGATTCAGAGGGTGCTCCCCTTGCTTTCCCACCCTTGCAAGCTCATCTACCCACCCCTTATAATGAACTATATTGGGAGAACGATGACCTCCTAGTTGATGAGGACTAGGTGAATACCTCGTCTTTATCTGTAGATTAGATTTGTGTGTGTGATGTGTTTCCCCTGTGCTTGTCTTTGTGTATTTTTGGAGGACCCTTGTCACCCATGTAGATGCTAGGATACAAGAGTTAAATTATGTCGTAAACTTCCTCTATGTGTTGCATCATTCTTCTATATTGTGTATCTTGTTTTTTGACAATTGGGGATGATGCAAAGTGTTGCGGGTATTTAGGCCTCCCTTCCATGTTGACCCAATTTTTTATTTTCATTTTTTCTTCATGTGCTATTTGTTGTACCCCAAAATAATTTTTTGCTTCAAAGAGACATTTTTTGTTAAAATGATCTAGATCATGTAAAATTTTGTCAAAAGTATGTTTTAGGTCAAACAGAACATAAGGTTTTTGTGGGTTTGTGTCAAGGAAGATACCTGCAAAATTTTGAAAATTTTAAAAATTAGAGTTTTCAAACCCCTGTTTTTAGGAAAACTCCTAAAAATAGGACCTTGCAAGAATTCATTGAAAATGATTTTGATATGATTAATTGACTTCATGATCACACTGATCAAGTCAAAATCACCAAAAATTTGGTTTTATCGTGGTGGGTCTATTTTTATTTTTCAGGAAGAAAGTTAGGACTTTCGCAGCCATTAATGGCAGAATGGCTAATACCAGGTGCTAAAAGCTAAGCCTCAAAAGCTTCAACAAAGAAACCATGGCGGAAATACTCCAAAAAGATGTTATCTCATGGAGGGGATTCTCACAATTGAAAATTTCCAAAAATTGACTAACTTTGGAAAAGGCACGCCTTGATACCAAGGAGGCAATGTAGTTACACGTGGGAAAAAGTGCCCCTGCTAACCAAGGGCACCCTTAAACTAGATGATCCAGATGTCACTTTTGGGTGAACTTTCCTTCAGTTGATCTCTCCAGCGGCAGCTTAGCCTTGCAACGAACCTATCAGCTAGCCTACGAGACACATCAAATGACAACAACTATTGATCGTCAGAGCATGCAAAATGGAAGGTAGATCAATTCATACCATGACAAAAGTGCCCCTGCTAGCAAGGCACGCCCTTGAATTGCAGTCATCTGATGAAGTTTCCAACAACTGCTTTCTACAAGGCATTTTTTCAGCTTCACGATCAATCCAAATGCACATTCATAGGACTTGTCAAGTAATTAGAGGCAACGATCAAGTAGAAAAAATAAAAGATGAAAGTTGAATGATTAATATGGAGAAATTGGTTGTGTTAAGGAAAAGCACCCCTACTGAGAAAAGGTTCCCATCTTTTTGGGTAGTCAGATGAAGTTTGCAAGCTCTGCAACCTCCAAGATGACCTTCTCTATTTGGATCAGTCTCAACAAAGACAACATCAGCAAAGACATCAGACAAATCAGACATCTGATGACAGAGATCGAACTAGGACCGTTTGTGAAGGTTTGCAACATGAAAATAACAAGTAAAAAAATCCAAAAGCGCCCCTACAAGCCAGGGGTTCCCTTGCTTTTGAAGTACCTAATCCAACCTTCACACTTTGCGAAGCTAGTCATCCTTTCCAGGACTGAGTTGGTTATCCATCCCACGTTTCAGCGAGATCATCAAACTCATCAATTAGTAGTGATCTCAAATTAAAGCATGGAGGGTCAACATGGAGAAATTGAAGAACATTCAAGAAAATTGACTAAGTCTCGTGTAAAAGTGCCCTTGCTGAGAAAAGGCACCCCTGAATTGAAGACATCAGATTCAGTTTTTGAGCTTTGCAACTCCTAGACACACTTAATCAGAGTTGTCCCATCCCAGCAATGGATCTATCAGCAACAACTCAAGATCAACAAAACAACTAAAAACAAGGATCCAACAGAGGCACTTCACCATGACTTCAGCATGGAAAAAGTGTTCAACTTCAAAAAGGATGCCTAAAAGGTCAAAGTAAGATCTGTTGACTTGAGTTAGATATTTTGAAGGCTTCTCATGTCTAAAACATCCCACAATCATCAGAAATCACTCCTAGGAACTCCAGATCAAGCAAAATCACTCCTCAATCATGAGTTGGCGCCAAAACTTGATGCACTCAAACTTGAATCATTATATATCAAGCCTAGGCGTCATATTTCACTATCTTTCTTTGCAAGTTGAAGGCTAAAACAACAATTTGCTCTCCAAGACGTCTTTTCAAGATCTGACAAAGGGGTTTTGACCGTTCTTCATATTTTTGAAGATCAGTTGCACAGAAGGATAATTTCTCAGAGATTGCATCCAAAGGCATATTTTTATAGAAGAGTAGCAAATAACTTCCAATCTTCTTCTTGTCTTCTTCCTCTCTTCTTGTCTGAAACTTCTTGCATGTCACAGAAAACAACAGGCAATCACAGATCTGACCAACTGGGTATGATAAACACAGTTTTTCTGCAAAACCTATCCCTTGAAATTTTCAAGAAACAACAAACTTGTTGCCCCTATTTTTATGTATTTTTCTGAAAAATTCATAGATTTGAAAATTGAACGAACTGGGTTTGTTTAGTATTGAAGCACGAACAAAACCCATGTGTCAGATTTTTTTTGAAAAAATACTTCTCGTTAGGTGTTATTTTCAAGGGTTTTCATAAGTTGCCTGAACTGTGTCGTGTGCACAGTTGATCTTTAATTTTTTTAGAATACAGTTCTCCCAAGTATAATACAAGACCAAAATAGTCTTGTATCATGATTTCTTGAAAATGACAGACGCTAACTTGCATCAAGTACACCCAGAGGTCAACTCAGAAGATTTGGAAGGCATGGACCAGATCACATTACAAAACATCGAGCAATCTGAATTGCTTGAGGTTGCATCAATCCCCATTACATTATAGAACATGGATTTTGTAATTGCTTTCATTAAGCATTACAACCCTACCACACAAGAAATCTGATCAGTGGATGGGCAGGTGATTTGTAGCCTTAAACCTAAGGATGTCGAAAGGTGTTTTTCTATTCCACCATGTCCGACCAATGTGGTCATATGTGTGAAAGAATGCGAAAGGGAATTTGAAGTATCAAAGGATAAGTGTCAACAGAGAATGGTAGAAAAATAGCTAAAAGTGAAAAAGGCCAACTTTCCCAAGAATGTTGGGTGAGGAGAGTTTTGAGATGAGTATGCAATGATGATCACTCTACTCAACTGGATCACTAGACAAGAGGATGGGAACCAATTTCAATTGTGGATGTACTACATCATCGCTAAGATTTTAAGCAACAGAGAGCATTACGACTGGCCCACCCTCATCAGTGATACACTCCACCAACAAATGACTGGGTTCTTAGAGGCTCACAGGTTCCACATGTGCTCATATCTTGTATACCTGATTTCCTTCCAAGGCCAGTTCAGAGCATTAAACACTGTGGGAACCTTAGGTATGCAGAAGGTCCAAAAACATTTTCCATGACTTGAGTTTACACAAGCAGAACGACATTTCAAACGGATGAATGATCTTTTCATTATGCACACCGTAAGGGACCTCGACCATGAGATGCATGTATGTATATCACCAGTAGCCAAGGAGGCAATGGTGGACTAGGAAAATTGGTTCATCCAAATCCCCACCTTCACCTATATACATGTATATGGATACAATAGTCATCCTGCCATGTTACCTCGCTACCCTTCAAATAGGGTAGTCTTCATGGAGTTCTTGCGGCAGTTGGTTGAAGTTCATTCTCATTTGCGCCTCAAAAAGAAGATAGCTATGAGATTTCCTATCCGAATGGGACTTTATAGGTGTAAGACAGTAGTTGATGCCAAAACCATGTGCCAAGAGATGGTGAGACTTAATCTCAAATATCTCATTGAGAGACGGTCGTATGATCCAAGAGGCCTTTATGCAACACACCTTGAGCAACACTCTTCACACAAATCTTCCATGGAAGACTATTGGGTCAACTTTGAAGATGAGTTTGATGTACGAAGATGTAACTACAGCCGGTTTAGACTTCCGCAGATTGTTGTTTTCATGACAGAAGATGTGGAAGGCCTATCCGATGATGATGGGGAAGTAATTCTTCCTTCATTCTTAGTGGATCAAGTAGACTCACAACCACTTGGAAAAGTGGATTGGTATGCCAAGGAGAATACATCTATAGAGGAAAGGACAAGTAGGGTTGTAAGAAACAACCAACTCTATTTGGATAGCAAGAAGACAAGGAAGGTAGTAATTCCCCGCATAGAGCCGCCATCGAACAGAGCCGCCATCGATTCATCCTTCACTACCTTCCACATCAAGGAAGAAGCCCAGATAGAAGCAATGGAGTAACCCTCCCAAATGAATGTGAATGTCAGGGCACACAAGGAGAAGAGCACAAGAGGTACATGTGGAGACAACCACAATCATACCTGAGACAGCCATGAAAACAACTGCAGTTGAGCCAGTGATTGAGACAATCACAGCCGAGACAGAGTCCATGATGGAAACAACTACAGTAGATATAGTTCCAGTAGTGGAAAAAAAACCTCCTACTTCACCACCATCACATCAATCACTAGTCCCCATTGACTTGGGCTCTCCACCATGAGATATTGCAACACAATCTCATTTGTCAGGCATTCAAGGGCCTAACATTCCTCCTTCCATCCAGGCTAGTCAAAATTCATCTTGGCTTGAGAGCCTCCTTGGAAGGAAGAGAGAAAGGCTATCCTACCAGCTTGACTTCATGAAATTTGACCACGTCCCTTAAGACATGCCAGTAAAGAAGCTAAAGAAGCAGGTTCACATAGGAAGGAATGGTGACAATGAAGTTGTCATAGAGATAGTTGCACCACCTAAGGACAAGAATGCACACGAGGTAGAGGCCAATGACTTCATATTGTCAAATTTCAACCTTAGGAAGACCACTCGTCAGGTGGAGGCAGTTATTCTTGGAATTGCATTAGTAATTATTCAAGAAAGAATGACTAAGGACAACAGAGACAAATCAACCTTAAAGGCTAAAAACCAGCAATTGAGACTGTACATATCTAGCTTGATGCACGATACACCAAACATCTCTGCTTTTCCACAAGAGATGCTTGATCTCCCCATGGAGAAAAATCACCACCAGTTGATCTTATATGGAAAACACTTGAGGAATCAAGTGGAAGAATTTGTCATCAGAGGATGGGGTATACTAGCAGAGCTATACCAGTTGAGGAACAGAGCTCATGAACTCTGCGCAGAGATTCAATAGTCAAAATGAAAGGCAACAGAGAAGATGCCTAGAAATGAGATCACAGTCACTAATTTGAAACTGGCATACCAATCAGTTACTAGTATAGAGAACAAGCGACATCTTTTCGCTTGGAAAGAATAGTTGGCGTACAAGGGGAAATCCTATGATGCCAATTTTGTGGAACAGATCGAGTACTGATAGATCATGGAAAGTGTTATCAAATTTGCAAGAACGTTGCTAATATCTATCCCTTACCTTTATTAGCATGAGAGAGGTGCATACATTCAGCTAGGCACAGTACGGAAATAGTTCCAGGATGCCGTTCATAGCACATTTTACGATGACCTTGATGGTTGCAAGTTTAGTAAGGATACAGCCATGTCCAAGCTGGATGACGCAACTAAAAAGTGCATAGAATATCAGCAGCAGCTTGCGAATGGTGAAGAGATGCTGAAAGGCCATGTCATCATCGTACAAAGCATTGATTGTCTTGAGGCAGAAGAAGTCAACAACTAGACAGAAGAACTGTTGAATGGAGGTGGTGAGGTGTAAAGCACCCGCCTAGGACATCCTACCCTTCAAAATAGCATTAATGGTGATAGGAGTTAACTTGATGCCTCATTCCAAGTTAAATCCATGTCTCACTGATCTTGCATGTCAGATCCCCCCAATTATGGATGTCTATCTCATATCTCCACTAATTTTAGATCTCTATTTTGGAGGCACATTTTGTAATTTAAGTTCACTTTTAGTTTAGTTTCAGTCAACTAAAGTAGACTTCCAGCTGACTGTTTGTTTAGTTTTAGTTAACTGAAGTAGATTTCCAGTTAACTGCTTGCTCACCTACTTTTAGACATAGGAATAAATCTTGTTGATTAGCAAGAACTGATTGTTAACTCAAGGAGATTTTAGGGTTTCCTATTCCTTTGAGTTTCTATAAATAAGAGCCTTGGGCTCATTATTTTTTAACCTTTATTTACTATGCAAAATTGTTGTGCCATTGTTGCCACAAGCTTGCAAGTGCATATTTGTTCAGTCTTGAATGAGAGTTAATTGGTTTGATGAGAAATTATGTAGGATTTCGTACCTTTGTTGTCCCAATTCATTGTAATTCGTTGAGAAAGTTTGAAGAAAGAAATTAGAAAGCACATGTAATTTGATCTAAAGATTCGAGTTATTTCAACGTCTTGTTCTTACAATCCATTGTTTCAATATCCCCCTTGGATAGGTGTCGTCACCTCCTTGGGTATTTTGTTGTTAATGATTGTCATTTGATGTTGTTTAATGAGTTGTATTTTAGCCTACACTTTGGACAGGTGTCGTCACCTCCTCAGGTATCCTGTTAGCCAAATCATCATACTTTGTTGTTTCTAGTGAGTTGTATCCTAGCCTATACCTCGAATAGGGGTTCCTCCTCCTTGGAAAGTTTGAGATCCATCTTACCATAAGAGTGATTACTTGCATAAAGCCTTATTCTAGCATAAGCCTGAGAGTTCAGAGCCTTAGACGCATTCTAAAAGACAGTCAGACCAAGCGATCCAACCAATCCATTCCCACTCCTATGCTATCATGCTTTGTTTACCTTGAGGAGATAAGATAGATTAAAATCTAGTTTAGTTGTAGCTAAGATCTGCAAAAACCAGAGAAATTCTTAGCTACAGCGCATTGTGTTTATGCACCCTTGTGTCCTGCCTGCTGAGTAAAAAAGATAGGAACACTTAAGTACGTTTTAATTTTACGCAAATATCAACAAACAAGAGGGAGCTTCCCCTGCATAATTTGAAGAGCAGTCATCACGCACTATGCATAGTTGTCCATTTCCAATAAGCACTCCAAAGGTGCTAATTGAAACGCCAGCACTATTCTTTAGATCTTGGAATTCTTAGGATTGATGATCTTTCACTCCTATACTATGTGTTACCTATTTTGATGAGTTGATCTAACCCTGGATTCCCAGATCCCCCTATCTCTTGATTTTTTCTTTGTCGCTTACCTTTCCTTTTTATATTTCTCTCTTCTTTGCTTGCTTCTTGATGTTGTGGTGACTATTTGTTGTCCCTCGCATGTGTGACAACATTTCCACATCTACATATTGCCATGTAATGTGCTCCTTCAATTCGCACACACCATCCTAAGGGGGGGATCCCACTTCTCCAATTTTCAATAAGGTGTAATCAGTGGCCAACGAATCCATTGCTGAAGATCTTTGCATTTTTCAAAAATTGTATCCTTCATTAAGGATCCCCTTAGCAAGGTCTTCTTTCAAAATTGAATTTGTAGCAAAAAGAATTGAGAATTCACCTTCAAGGAGACCATTTTTCTTTTATCAGATTCCTTGATGAAAGAGAATCTTTCAAAAGGATTCCTTGATGAAAGGATCATTTACGAAAATTTCATCGCTTTTCAAACGAAGCATCCCTTTGCATGCACCCTTGCAATCTTGAAGGGTTCTCAAGGGACCCCTTTGAAAACTTTTCCTTCAATTGCTTGCTCTATGATATGACTATTTGTCTATCTGCGTGACTTTTTCTTGCCTAACATGTTTTGTATGCGGATTAACATGTTGCTTTGCAAGATCAAGCACCTATAAGGGCCAATTAGACTCTACGAAGCCTTTCACATATGGCCTCCCTCAAGATCTAGCACCTATGGTGCCTCCTTTATAGAATAGAGCACCTATAAAGCATTTTCATTTTGTAGGACTGAGCACCTGTAGAACCCTTTGTTCATCTTTTGCGGGACAAGCACCCATGGAACCAATTCTATAGGATCAAGCACCTACAAAGCCTTTTGTTCACCTTTCACAAGGCCGAGCACCTGCGACAATTTTGTTCAAATCTCCCTAGAACTGAGTACCTATGGAGCCAACTCTCTCTCTCTCCTATGCTTGAGTTTTCTAGATTGTGATATGCTTCCTCGATGGTTCGGTCATACTCTCTTCAACTTCTCACACTTTACTTTATTGTGCATTCGCTAACACTTATGCTCGCTAAAGTGAGGAAAAAGTGTAATGGCATGAATTTTCACCCTTGCAAATTCCCCATTTACACACCCCTTACCTTAGAAAACATGATTCTGATGATGTATTTTCCATGTCTGCTTCCACTTCCCATCCACTTGGCAGCTCATTTATGTGTAGGTGGGATAATTTTTGTCATGGACGCTAGCATGGCATGTGGATGTGCACGTGGCACACTTCTATTCTGACAAGATTCTTGCCTCTAGAATCCATAGAGGCATTACAGTCCTCCATTGGACACGAAGTGTAACTTTTTCAGCTCTTTTGACCAACTTCAAATAGGTTTTTTGCCTCCCTCTTTCATTCAAATTACTGATTCTTCCATTCATTCCATCTTATTCTACTTCTTGATTGAAATCACTCTACACACTTGCTAAAACATTCACTTTCAACTCCTTCACACTTCACCACCTTCATTATAGCTGCAAGTTGTTGCTTTGTTGGCTCCTCCTCTTCGTTGTTGTGGCAACGTTGGCTTTGGAGAGCTTGCAAGCTCACATCTTCCTCCATTTTCCTTGAGAGCACGTGGTCAAGAAGGTGATATCCATCCATTTCCATTTACTTTCACATCATCTACTCGCATGGTAGCATATTGTTTTTTGTGTGTTGCTTGGCATTTCTATTTTTATAGCTTCTTTTTCATCTCTCTACAATCGTTGCTATTTGGTTGTCCATGGAGGTGGAAACACCAAAGCGGGGGACTAACTGAGATAGTCCTCTAAACACAGCCCCAACATTTTCTCATTCTTGTGTGTAGGTACTTTTTGATTGGAGCTATCTAAAGAATCAGATTGCACATGGCTCGGTATTGCTTTCTCACTCCTTTGTCAATTTGAAGTAGACTAGTTAAAGTATTCTTCTTGTTGCATTTTGTTCTTGTACTTTATCACCACTCTATCATAGTTTAAAACTCTGTTGGTCAATCTATTAGTTTGTTTCCTAGCGTTTTGGTCTATCTTTCACACTCTCTATCTGTACAGATGCCATTTCCCCCACTAAGACGCCAACTCATTATGTTGGAGTCCATGTCCTGCACTATCGTCCTCAGGCAGTGAATTGCTTGAGTCATAGACTGAACTTTGGAAATTGGCTCGTTTGACCTCCTAAAACATCCAGGTTAGCAGAAGGAAAGTGATAGACCAGTTTTCCTTATTTTTCAACCCTTGAAACCTTAAACATTTCCAATTCATTCATCTAGCTTGAGGTAGATCAGGGCATATTGTTGTTCTAGACTCTCCTGTGACCTGACCTGTCCTTGAGTAGTTGGTCCCCCTCCTTTAGACTAGCCATATGATGAGACCATACAAATATTAACTCTTTGGAAAAATAGGGTAGAACTTAACAACTTACTCAAGCTTTGATGCAAAACCTACGTGAGTGTGTGATCGACTCAAAAGGAATTTACCCATTTGTTTACCAATGTCTATACTCTTCTCTTCGGTGATACTCTCCCTCTCCATTTAGGAGGGTAAAATTTTCTCCTGCATTCAAATTAGAAGGCCATCAAAATAGTTAGTATGTTATTAGCCACGATATCGTAATCATTGATTAATAGTAATAATCATTACAATCGAAACATTTTTCATTCCATTATAATTTCATCTAAAAACTGTTGGGTGAATATTTTGTAATCCCTTTACAAATTACAAAATAGGGATTTCAGTCACAGTTATGATGAAAATATTCTCTCCTCTTTGAAAGGGGAGGCTCCCTTCTTACTACTTATTGAAACAAAAGTAAACTATGCTAAGCTAAAAGTATTTACACTAGCTAAATAACCATGTGGGGTGTATTACATTTGTCATTTTATCTTCTTTCAGAAAATACGTTTACAATGTTCCACGGTAATATTTTGCAATGCTCTACATTTCTAAATATCTACCTAAGTAGTAATCACCAATATTCTTGATTAAACGTAAGAGTAATCAAAGAGTACCAGTATAACTTGATCAATAGTAATTGAAAGACATGCAAAATCACAAAGTCTTCTTGCTACCCTCTATGATAATTGTGTAGTAATAAATGATGCACGTTGTAGCACAAAGTCTATCAACCCACTTCACTAATGGATTTGTGTGCAAAGTGAAAAAAATCCAAGCACAAAGTCTTGATAATCTTCACCAAGAAGCACTTACATCACACAATTCCAAGTAATCAATATAACACAAAGTTCATATAAACTATCTTGAACGTCCTTCAAATCATAAGAATGAATTACCACTTATCCAATTAATAATAAGAGAAATCAGCAAGAAAGACATAAGAACATTCTCACTCATACAAACTTGATTCAAAACAAAGGTTGAAATCAAAATTTGCCTCCTTTTATTGACTGAATTTGATCTTGCAATTTGAATACAAAGTTTCAAAGCTAAGTCACAATTTGGGTAGTACTTTGTTGCATAAGATTATAGGTCCTAATTACAAAAGGGCTCCCTCGTATTTATAGAGAGAAAAAGAGCCAATCTAGGAAAGAAATAACTATTTTGACTTATTCAACATTGGAGTCCAAAATTATTGGTGGACTTCTCTATTTTTACATGTATTTACAATTCTAAAAAAGATATGTAAATTGTCTTGAACTGATTACAAAAAGCATGAAAGATACAAAAAAATAAACTAAGGTAGAATCAGCCTTCTCCAATGTCCTTCTCTATGAAGTCTTCATGCTTCTTCAATATTTCTTGCACTTCATCATCGTTTAGTCCCAAAGTATGCTTGAAGATGCCACGAAATCTTGTAATTAAATCTCTGACAGTGTTGTAGACTTTTTCATGCCTTCCAATCAATTTTTTTTTTTGAATGTCAATTGTATATCCGGGACTTTATCCATCTAAGGCACTGAGAATGCCTAATCCTCGAACTCCTTTTGGACCATGCTATTGAACTCTTGAACAAGATCATCTAGTGAAAGAAACTTCTAATCATCATCACGTAGCTTACATGAAAGTTATTTGATCCTGTTGATAAGTTGTGTATCATTTTCCTCACCAACTTCACAAGCAACTTGCAGATCATTGAGTAGATCAGCGAGGATAGTCTTTTTATGAAGCATGGTTTCTTTCACTTCCACCTATACATCTCTTTCAAAGATGATCCCAACTTCTATTAAGGTGTCTATCCCAAGATTTTTCATTTTCACCCATTCTTTCCTCTTATTCTCCACATTTTCCTTCTCTTGAGAGAAAGTGTCAACAGTTTCATCCAACTTTGCCTTTATGCCTTCCATTTTCTCAATATTTTCCATGGTGGACTTCAAAAAATTTGTTCCTAATGCAACCATTCAATCAAGAAAATCACCAACCACTTGACCTCTAGTGTGTGCCTTCTCCACCTTTTGGATTATAGGATCATCAATGTCAACTACCACTACCTCAGGTTCAATGGACTCAGAAGATTGAGTAATCTTCTGTAGTATAGCTGTCAATTGTTCCATATTTGCTTTGTAATGATCCTTTGACTTCTTTTCCCTATCAAACCTCTCTATAAGAGAGTTCAAGGTGGATTGAACATCTACCTTTGCACTCTCACAAGTAACCTTTCCCAGATCAACTCTTGTGATAGAGTAATATGTGATATCCACTTCTTTAAAGGTCTTGTCAAGGGGAGGGCGAGTTACCTTTGTATACTTGTTGTCTTCTTTATCAACCATCAACCTTGAGATATTCTTCGCCTTCTTCTTTATTTTTGTTTTTATAGATGTAATTTGTGTGAAGTCGAAGTCATCTGGGGAGACGATTTTTTTCTTTCTCTTTGGTGTTTGCAAAGAGAACCAAGGTGGAAGAGGTGAATCCTTATCTACATTTGGTGCCATAATAGAATTTGACACTGCTGCATCAACAAAAGTACTTGTTACAATAGGAGGGGTATTTATCAAAACAACATTAGGAATCTCCACATTTTTTCACTTTTACTAACTTAGCCATATATTTCTCTAAGTCAGACTGAGATGTGATGTCAAAGGATGGTGAGGATAGATTGGGAAAAGGCATCGATGATCCAAAAATATTATCCAAACCTTTTGGAAGGATATGAATACACAAATTGGATTGTAACAATAGGAGGCGCATTGACTGTGACTATAGGGATAACAGTAGTAGCAGGAATATCTAAAACAAGTGAAGATGTAGGAGTAGACTCAACATTGACAATGAAAGGAGAGGAAATAGGTGGTTCTTCAGGACTATTTTCATGGGGAGATATTTGCTCTTCATCATGTTGGCCTTCTGCTCCTTGCCTTTCCTCCTATACATACTCTTCTTATCCTTCAATAGATGATGTGTGTATGCTTGTTTTACCTTTCTTCTTATTTCCTTTTACCAAAAATGTGATCTTGGGCTTAGCAGGCTTACTAGAACTAGGAGCATCACTCTTGTTTTTTGTCCTTAACTTTGAATTTTTACCAGCAGGATCATGTGTTTCTTCCTTTGACCTAGTAAAGAATTACTTCAACTAAATTCCTTTTTCTAACAACCAAACATTAGTGTTAGCAAGAATCAATTCAAATATTTCTCTAATTGAAGTTAGCTCCTTTTTAGACCACTAAATAGGAGGAAGAGGAGATCTTGCAATATTTTTCTATATATGGGTAGGATCCAAGATATCACCATCATCTTTTGTGCCTTCAAGAATATCGGAAAAGTCTAATTCCCCAATCCATTACATGGTTAGCCTACAGTAATCCATCTTTCTGATTTCCTCCTTTGTCCTGATATCAACCCATACATCTTCAATACGATGCACATGTGAATAAGCTTTCTTGATCCGATCCTTCATACCTTGATAATAGAAATCAAGTCTTATTTTGAACATTTTTAGTATTACACACCGCATTTTTGGCTCAACTGCCTTGGCCTTAGGAGAGGTCTCGATGGAGTATCGACCAATTTCCAAAAGAAATTTGAAACCCGGCTTATGGGATTCCATCTGCTTCTTATGAACATCAATTATTTTCCTACATAACTCCATTAAAACAATCTTATCGCTAGGGTAGTGAGGAAGCATGTAGGGATAACCAATAAACAACCAACCTTCAGATATGTAAATGTAGGAAATTGTAGATACAAATATCCATACTTATTCACAACTTTCCAAGCTTCATCTAACACTCTCTTATTTTCTAATTCTAGATCAAAAGCACAGAGGAAGGGAGAAAAGAATGCATCATTCGCCCTTTGGAAATGATGAATGCTTCCATTCAGAGTAATTTGTGGAAAGTATTTATGCACCTAAATCTCTTTCCTATCCCCTTCTATTGTCAAACCAGCAAAGTTTCTCATGGTTGCAGTGGCATACACTAAATAAGATATCATAGAATTTTAATGTAGAATGCACCTTTGTCAGCTGAGCATGAATGGAATCACTAATTTGTTGCCCATAGAAGATATGTTGCTTCCCCCTCATTATTATCTTGATGTAAAGATACATCCAATCTTCAAATGTAGATGGGGTAGGCAGGCCTTGCACTCTCCTGAGAAGAGTAATTAGATCGTTTACCTCCTCGATGAAATCACTGCGAGGGAAACTTTTGGGCCACCTAGAGACTCCTAGCCTAGGGTTCTTCAACCACTTACTATTAAATGCACATTTCACAATGTCTAGATCCTTATCATACTCATGTTGTGCAAATTCCTTAGTGATATCTATGTAGGACTCAATTTCAAGACATAGGAAAGCCTTATGAAGGAACTTTGCATCTAGTCTCATGATTGTGTTGCCATTGACATCTTTAACACTTCTATCATTCCTATTATAATGTGACACCACCTGAAGAATGAATTTTGGATTTTGTGCAGCTATAGGGAATGCAACTACCTATGAATATTACTCTTAACAATTTGTCTCATGCCATCACTCAATGGTTGTTTCCTTGTTCTATCAAGAAACTCCAACGTGTCCACATGCCCAATTTTTGTATCCTTAATATCATCAATATTTGATGAAACTACTATAGCCAAAAACACACCATGATATTTGTATTTCATGTCTTTGGCTTTTCTAGGTGATGGATCCATCATTGGCAAGATACAAGAAATTGATCAGGTACTTGCAAGAAGGCAAGTGTGAACTTCTCAAAGAGCGTGCACAAGAAACTACATGACAAAGTTTAGCATATTTATAGTGTTAGAAAAAATACTTGCACATTGGAAATTATAGTGAGGGGAAAAATAAAATCAATTGCACATAAACTGGGGTTTGAGCGCAATGAGTGCAAAAAATGGAGCGCCAACGGATAATTAGGCAAAAATGAAAAAATTCCCAGAGTTAGAGAAATTTTGGTAAAAATGCGTAGTGTCACTAAAATTTAGCGATATTGCATGTGGAAATGAAGTTCAATTTGTAGTAGCACTGAAAAATGGTGAAACTACAAGTGGATTGAGATGTTTTGCAAAAATTTACAAAGTCATTAAATTTTAACGACATTGCAAGAAGGGTAGAACTTTTCTTTTTGTAGAGTCGAAAAAAATTACCGATTATGCAAATATAGGGATCAAACTTTTGATCTTTTCTAAGTCGTTAAATTTTAATGATCATGCAAAAATAAAAGGAACTTCATTTTTTGTCAAGTCAGGGAAAAACCTCAACATTACAACTAGGTAAAATAATTTTTGATGTGGAGTCGAGGTTTTTCCCTAACTAAATTCAAGTTGGAAGTTTGATTTTAATTTGTATAGTTGAAAAAAATTGGTGATTAAACAAACAACACTTGGAATGTTTTAATCATTTTGTATGCGTGGGGAAAAACCCCGCTCATACAAGTATGACATATTGAATCGTTAAAGGGTCGGGGAAATTCCCCGACCATGCAACTTAAAGGGTAAGGCGGCATTTAAACATTGTCTGCACCATCTTTAAAAATTTCTGATGGTGCAAAAAAAACATTTAGTTCATGTAGGGTCAGGTAAAAACCTCGACCGTACATCTTTGATAATACGTGTATTTTAATGGGGTGTGATATGTTTGTATTTGTGGGATTTTAAACCACAGTTTCAACAAACTAAAAGATGATTCACTCATTTCAAAAGCGGTAAAAACCCATGAATATACAAACTAGGGCATGAGTAACTCTCTATTCAAAATGAAAATAAACCTCGCAATGCCATGCATTGATTTGAATGTTTAGGTATTGGTGAAAATGAATAACCCTTAGGTATGTAAAACTAGGATGACCCCGAATTGGCAAGAGTGACATGTTGTAAGATCATCTCAAAGAAAATAAACACAAAATCGACAAACCCTAGGATGGGACAAGGAAAGTAACTAGAGCTTATGAGCAAACAAAAATGACATACATAAAGTAATAAACCTAAACATAATCAAAAAATCATTTAAAAATAATGAAAAAATATTTAAATGTAAACCCTAAGCATAAACTCGCAGAAAGGGAGATTAAATGTGAACATACCCAGAAGAAAAAAAATGAAGAAAAACCCTAGCTTGAAATTTGCAGGAGATATGTCCCAAATTCATGCATAATCAAATCGTTGAACTTCAGATAGACTCACGAAGGATAGAGAATGAAAAATGATGAATAGAAATGAAAAAAAGATGGGTGAAAACTAATTTAAACTCAAATTCAAAGTCATTAAAATGCATAATAAATGCAACTCATGTGGAACTTCTAGTTGTAGGAGTGAGTTTTTTTTACGCCAATGCAAATTGGAGTTAGATAGGTGACTTGCAAGGTTGGCAAAAAATTCCAACTTTGCAAGTTTTAAATTGCACTTTGACTTGTAGGGTTGGGGAAAAACCTCGATCGTGCAACTCTTTTTTTATTTTGCAACTTTCACTTGCAAGGTCAGGGAAAAACCCTGACCTTGCAAGTATAAAGAATTTTCTAACTCCTACAAACTGAAATTCACGTCTTGCACAAAAAGATGAATTTTGACAAACCGACAGAGGTAAATGCTCGAAAGGACATTTCGAGACTAAGGACCACACACAAGGGTAAATTGAGATTTGCCTCGTTTTACATGCTTAGAGTATGTGGGATAGAAACAAACAAGTTTCGTAGGGGTTATCCCACGAATTGAGTGTGCTAAATTCGAGGATAAAAAATATCAATTGATGTAAAACATCCATTCATGTAAAAAAAAAATACATAAAATTTAAAAGTAGTTGCAAGTCAAAATTTGGGGTGTAACATAAAGATGAAATCAAGTATACAAGAAGATGTGATCACTGTCAGATGAAGGGTAGACCTACCAAGAGTGATTGGATGCCCCTACAACCACAATTGGTCATTACACCATTTGATAAGTGGGGTCTTGATTTCATTGGACTGGAAGATCCCACTTCCAACAATAAGGAGTATATACTAGTTTGTACTGATTATCTAACCAAATGGGTAGAGGTTAAGGCATTACAATTTTCTAGAGATGGAAAAGTTACAACTTTCCCATATGAGGAAATATTCACAAGGTATGGCATGCCTAGGGAGATAGTCACAAATTATAGACCATAATTTACTTCAAATATGATTACCCATCTAGCCAAGGAATATGAGATCGGACATAAGAAGTCAACTCCTTACCACCCATAGTCAAATGGGAAATTTGAGGTTATAAATAGAAAAATTGAATACATCTTAACCAAGACCATGAAATTGCATAGAAAGGATTGGGAAACAAGGTTACTAGAAGTTGTCTGAGTGTACAGGATGATTTAGAAAGCCACCACAGGATTTACACCATATGAATTAGTATATGGGAAAAAGGTTGTCCTTCTCATTGAATTTGAACATAAAACACTCATAAAAATGGTGCAACTTGGAATGGATCTCTCTAAAGCTCAAAAGGACTTATTGCACAATCTCAAAGCTCTAGATGAGTTAAGGATGGAAGTAGTCCATCATATAGAAACTATGCAAAAATAGAGAATCAAATGGCATGACCAATTCATCAAGACTAAAGAATATCATGAAAGGGACTGGGCATTGCTCTATGATTCAAGATACGAGGACCACAAAGGTAAATTATAAACATGTTGATTAGGTCCTTACGAAATAAATTAATTCATTCAAAATGGAGCAATACAATTAACCACGATTAATCCAATTATATTTTGTTTGATATAAAATAGACATTGTCTTAAGCTCTATAAAAAGCCACTGCATAAAGAGCAATTTCTACAACTTACACCATCCTTGAGATTTTCAAACTCGGTATTGATTATAAATCATGAAGAAACCACCAAATCATCCATCGTTATATTTGTAGATGAGCCAACCAACTCACCTACTAATATTTCATGGGTATGATTTTTTATAATAAAAAATAGACTTGTACACACACACTACATCTCCACTTACACCTACATGCAACACCATTACACACACTTCTTCTCATAGGACCTGTAGCGAAAACCCCGAGGCACTTACACTAAGGACTTATTCTACTACTACCTACAACAACTACATCCAATTCATTTCCATTTACCATGCAACAACTATCACTTTTTGCTAACATCACTCTCATCCCAACTACATGCAACCACTCTGCATTCGTCACTAATTACATGCAACATCTCATTTCACTCCTAGTCATTTTCATGCATGGCATAACCTTTCTTTCATATATTCCTTTTCAAGAACACATGTCATTCATTCACTTGGTTTCTCCATACGGTGAATGCATGCAACCACTTCCATTTACTTCCATCATCATATTTCTCTCACCTAGTTTCTTCTTTGTGGTCATTCACATCAATTCACACATGCCACCTTTCCCATCATCATAGGAATTATAGGTATTTTCACACTAACAATTACAATGGACATTAACTCTATTTATTTTATCTATGTTTCATATTCATGCAACATTTATTTTATAATATATACATCTCTACAATGCTTTAAACATAATTCCCTCTATACTTCCCACATACCATGCCATTTGAGGAAAAATTGACACTTTAAGTTGGGGGAAGATTCCACATTACCTTTATAAGCTAGCAATCAAATAGTTAAGTTGCAAGTTGCATACACCAACATGAGCAATCTCTAGTAAAGGCACCATCAAAAATTACAAAGTCACAAACAAAAAGATCATAGCCATTAAAAAAGGCAGAAAATAAGGCATAGCAGTGAGAAGATTGAAGAAGAACTCATTTGAAGAACATTGTAGAACTATAGAATGAGGGGAGACATTATCAAAAGGGAACCAACTACTCATATTACACTACTAGAAGACCAAGAATACTTACCTATTTTTTAGTAAGTCAGATGGCTAGATTACTTCCTTTGTCTTACATAATTCAATGAGGTGATGACACATCCATTTGTCATGAAATTATGGAATAATGAAGCTATAGTAAGGGGTCTAAGAGTGGACGCCTCAAAAGTAGTATTAGTAGAAATCTTTGGGTTGTCTGCAATTGGGGAGGAGTTTCCAGTGCAAGCATATATCATTACAACTCAAAATGAATTCATGCAGCTAGGAGAGGAATTGGATTCCTCTTCCCAAGGTACTAAACGACTTTCCTTACCTTGGTTATAGGAATCTGTAGTTTTTTACATAATTAAATACTTGTCCTGTGATGATAGACAATCCCTTTTGTATACAATACATTTTAAGCTATTAATTCACCTTCACCATTAGAGGGTTGTGAATGTTCTAAGTTTCTTGTATAATTTGTTAAAATGAATGTTAGTTGAGTATGAGCAAAAGAAAAACTAGTTTGCCTTGTCTCATCACTTTTTAGTCACTCTATTGATAAAGAGAAGCCTTTGAGCCTATTTCGTAGACATTTATTGGGAAGATTTTCTAGCATACAATAACAAAAATGGAAAACCTTTAGCTGAAGAAAATAGGGCTCAAGAGCTGAATGAGCTATTAGCAGAAGGGGAAGAGGAATATGTAACCTCTTCCACACAAGTCATCTCACCTACCTACACCAATAATACACAACCTGCAACCTTTGGGGCACAACCCACAACATCTCTAGAATTTGAAACCCATGTTTTCACAAAAAAAAATCATACCTAAAACACAAAATAAAATATACACTTTCCTTTCCTACATCCAAAAAGTAGCAAAAAAGGTATATGCAACCTAAAAGGAAATCACAATGCCTAAAGAAAAGGGCATTGCAGGAGGAAAGGCCCATTCTCAATTAGAAAAGGTTGTTAGGATAGAGTCAGAAACAAACTTGAAAAAAGAGAATTTATTTATTGATAAAGAATAATCAAGGTGCCTACAATTTATGTGTCTGGACATAACTTCAAATTCTGGATTTGAAGAGGGTTTGTTAATATCAAGGAAGAAGCCCAAACCTTCTAGCAGTCCACCAAACCAAGAGCTACTTGTTTCTCCAACTGAGTCTGATGGAGACTTATTTTTGAAGGATGAAGAGGAATTAATTTTAAAGAGGAAGTTAGTGAGCTATAGGAAGCTCTTTAAAAAATCAAGGAACTGGAAGAACAACTAAAATGGTACCAACAAAAATAAATAGGGTTGGACAAAAAGGTTAAAGAGTTAAAAAATCAATTGCATTTTTATCAATAGCAAGGAATAGGTTTGGACAAATTAGCCCAATTGTCCATCATCAAAATAAATAAGAAAATCCCAAAACCTAGAATGAACATAATGATTCTCCAACCTCACCAAAAACCCTAACTTTGGTTACCTTGGGAATGAAATTGTGGAATAAAATGGAAGAAAAATCCCAATTACAATAGGAATGGAACAAATAAAGAACATAATTTATAGTGAAGCATGACAGAGAAATTGAGAAGAAAAACACATAGATTAAGAGGTTGATGGTAAAAATTGATGAAATAGCTGACATGACTATTCAGCTCATAAGATGCAAACCACCTATTAGGGTCTATGCCCTATTCTTGTAGGAAAAGTTTTTGAGTTTTCAATTTAGTAAGGTAGTTAGTGATCTTCCTATTTCATTATCATCAGCAACATTATTTTAAAAAGCTTATCAGAAAGCCACACTAGACATGCAAGATCAACTATGTGAATTTTATTTGTATAATATGGTTGTTCCTTATGATATTGCCTAGAACCCACTAATTTTTATGGGCGATGTTCAGATAAAGGTACTAGCCTCATTCATTTGGAATGAAAATTAGAAAAGGCCTATTGTGACAATATTTTCATGAAAGGGATAAGTCACTTCCCCTCAAGATTAGAGAAGTAGAGGACCCCAATGAGGTAGTTGAGGAATGGATTGAACTAGTCAATAGACCCTAGGTGGAAAAGAAAATCTTGGAATGCAAGGAAAAATATTATAAAATATTTAAAGAATTGACAGCTGGAACAGGAAAAGAGACTCAATTTCTCTTGAGATAAATGGAATGAACTAACACGGGAATTGAAAAGGAAAGAGCCCCATTTTGTTTTTAACTACTTAGCATCAATCATAAGGGCACATAAATACGTCAAGGCTTCCCTTCAACACCAGATTACTTGGTTTCCTCTAATGTTTCATCCTCACCTTCTCCTTTACCCAATTTCACATTGGACAAGAAGGAAGGAAGAACAAGGGATAACATAGCAAGTCAGATAGGAAATAATATTTGCATAGAAAGGGTTCTACCTAAAGCAGGGGGAAGGATTCATTGACACTATGGACTACAAAGAAACTACATTATAGTATAACCAAAGGCCCTAAATTTCTTGAGGACAAGCAAACAACTAAGTTGGGGGGAATGATAAGTTTTGGAATTATCCTCTTTTCCTTATTTAAGTTTAATAATTTTCATAATATTTCTAATGGTTTCAAAGACATTACCTAGACCTTCCTACTTATTTTAAGTATTTAAAGCATTAAGGATGATATATTATATTGCTAAATGATTGTGTGAATCTATGAATGTTTATGAAATTTAATTAGAGTTTTATGTTGATTATGGTTATTAATGATGAAGATATGCCTTTGAAATAAACTAATCCTTGCAACAAAGGATCTATCAACCCATAGCCAAGGGGATGATCACTTATAGCACATGTAGTTTTTCGTAGCTGATGGAGGCAGTGATCAAAGATTGTGGAAATAATTTATTTATAGATCATTCTATCTTTTTGCTTTACGTTGTCACTAGATAGAGATAGTCATGGAGGAAATAAGATATTTGTAATATCAGTGGTCATGGTTCACAATAAGTTATTCCCTATTGAGCATGTTTTCAATTATCACTACCTTCTTTATGATGTAGAGTCTTAATATGATTTTGACACTCCCACCTCTATTAGTTTTCTATTACTATTTAGAATAAGACTAAGTCCTCTTCCTATATTTTTGGGAGAGTTGAAAATTGTTTTCAAGTTGTTTTGAGTCCATGAATAATCAGACTCTCTAGATTTTATATATATGTTAGATCTTATGAGAGGTAGGGGATCTAGTATTCTCATGTTAGTAGATTTGGATATAAGTACTTTTCCCTGTCAATTTAATACTCTGATCTCATTTTATCTATTCAATATTCAATAAAGATAGATAAATTCTTTTCCATGAACTTTTAAGTTATTATTTAAGGGATATCGTGGGAATTGCAACTCAAGCAAGGACCACTTATGGTAACTGCAATGCTCCATGTAGTTTAGGTTATTACTAATAGTAGAATAAATTTCTAAGTTTTATTTCATAATTTAAAGTTGAATTTGATTATTGAAGTAGTAATTAATCATTATCATAGTTACTTTAAGTGGTTGTGACATAGTTGAGTCATTAAGCATTGTTCTTACAGGGGCATTTATTCGTAGCAATTACTATTCAATTAGGTTTGCTATAGATAAAGTTGTTTTCAATTAGGTTGCTTTTGTTAACTCCATTATACATAATTGACTAGGATAAACTTAGAATTCTTAGTTGCACATACAGTATCAACATCATCCAAGAAATTATAATTCCCTGGTTGATAAATTAAATGTAGTATATCTAGGTTAGTGAATTTCTTGACAAGGTATTTGTTGGTCTGTTGAGTTGTATGTATATATTTCTTGCATTAATTGATTGAACATAGATGGAACTAGATATCTTTGTATATATGAAAATGCTTCTAGTAGTTTTGGTGGTTGTAAAGAATAACTATTTGGGCCTTTCCTATAGGTTTTTCAATCAATTATTTAAAATCGTCATGCAATAGCCACTATACACATAATGAGGCACTCCACATTTATTGTTAAGGGACTAGAACATAAAAAGTTGTTTTAATCAATAAGCCCAATTAAATCTCTCTCCCATATTGATGACTAGAGTCTTAATTAAAGAATCAGATTTAAAATCTAGGATAGAAGATACAAACCCTAAACCTTCTTAAACTCTACCTTCTCTCTCCTTGGCTAACACATTAGTAGAGTTGGTTATTGAACTTATTGATTTCAATGTCTCATATGCTTGTGTTGAGGCAATTGCAACTAACATTGGTAGTCACTCCCTCATCACTAGTTATTTGGTAAAATATCTACCATTTAAAACCAAGGCATGAAAAAAAACTTGGAATCTTTTGGTAGCTCCCACAATGGAGCTATTGGAACATGATTTTTTCTCCTACTATTTAATATCATAAAATATTATAATTATATATAACATAATAGACTATGGTTTAGTGGAAAGCGTCAATTATTTGTTGCTCCATTGTCACCCTTCTTAGATCTTGTAGCTATTATCATTACTTCTATTTTTATTTTTTATCCACCTATACAAGATATTTTTGATCATGATAGGCACTAGATTAGTCAAAAAATTGATTGATTGAGGAGCGTTTTTATGAAGATGGATTCTAAGGTTAGGGATCTTAGAAGATATTTATAATGGGTTGTGCCATGATAAACATTACCAAGCCTATAACTCACTTGATTGTAATCTATTCATTAATGGACACTCGAATATAGTTCTTCAATTTTATAGGACTCACTTTAATTCATTTCTAGTACAATCAAATTGATCATAAAATCATAGGGTGAAGGTATATTTTTATTAAGATAGGGACTTCACTTGGGGCAAGTATGGGGAATTTTTTGAGCCTCCTTAGGTAGTGTGAAAGCCTATTGTTCAACCTTAAGATCCATGAGTCTACTCTAAATATCTAGATCTTGCACCCCCATCCCCTCTAGACATACTCTTAGAAAAGAATTTAGAGGTATAAATCAACTCTCGAAGGATGAGGATGGACTCCCACATGAATTAGAATAAATGTTTTAAAACAAGGACTTCTTCATGAACAAGTAGTAAAATTTATTTCTTAGAGTTTATTGATAAGAAAGGTGATTTCATTTCATTTTTAAAAGAACCACCATCTCATAGACTACAAGAAAAATATCTAAACCAAACTACGGTCTCTTTGGTAAGAAGAAAGGGAAAAACATAGAGGTAGAAAAATTATGAACACAAGGAAGAGGCTCTATTGATGATAACATTCAATAGACCATGGAATCCCTTTAATGAGGTGGAGATTAGCCTCATACTTTGAATAAATGTACTTTCCTTTATTTCCTAAAAACCTATCATGCTCGTATTAATCTGATTATATGATGAATTATTGGCTATCGTAATTAAGAATGATGTATGTATTTTTGTTGTTCTATTTTGTGTCAAAAATTATTCTAATGCTAACAATCTTGGTGGAAAGATTTATTTTTTATGAAACAAGGTAATAAATGATGACCCAACTCCAAAAAGTAGACTCCAAAAGAAGTGGGAATGGATGCTCATATCTCAAAAAGCCCTAGAATATTCATGGCCTCAAAATATTTACAACCCAAAATACCCACAAAGGTAGTTCTAGAGAAATTATGGAAATAAAAAAGTATACCCTATTCATCGCACCTATCCCGTATTTGACAAAGCAATTAGAAATTTTATAACTTGATCTATCAGGTTGTACAAGATGAAGACTCACATTGAACATTAATTTCCTCAAGTTTTTGATTTATTTGTTACTAATGAAGAAAAAAACTATTTTATTAATTACAGTTGGGCTTAGTATTTATGATTTTTTGTTAAAAAGTTTAAAACAATAATTGTGCATGAATTGCATGACACTAAATCATAGGAATCAATATAGAGGAAAAATAGTATATAGCTTTGTGATCATTTCTACAAATATTTTTTTTAAAATGCATGCAATAAGAAATATAGCTTTATTTTATTTTCAAGTACATTTGGTAATCTCTATAATGATATTGTGAGTTTTTAAAAATTCTATCTTCTAGAGAGTTGGCCACTCAATTGGGGAAGAAGAACATCAATTCATCGATAAGTGTTTCAATTTTTGTTGTTATTGTGAATTACTATGTTATGTTGAAGTATAATTTTTAGTAAATGAAATAAATTATTAAGTTTTTACCCATGAGGTAATTCATTTTTTTTTGTCCAATGTTATTTGTATTGTTATGTGCATTGTCTAGTGTACATGTTGAAGCATTGTATCCTATAGAAATAAAAATATTGGATAGTTTCACCTTATGAAGTTCATTTAGTGGAAATGCTTTGAATAATTTGGTAATGTAGACTTGCTTTCTCAAAACAGTCAAGTAGTTTAAAATTTATTTTATTTTTGTAACAACTTTTGAATGTTTTCCATTGTTTAAATTTTGGATATTTTATAGTTTAATATTTCAAATGTCTTCCTAGTGTAGGTTTTGAATGTTTCCAAAGATTATATTTTATTCCTGTGTAAGCATTCATTTTATTCTATAGTATTAAAAATAATCACTGTAATAAAAAAATTTATTGCCTATTACATACAACCATCAAACACCACCTGAATTGACAACATAATAATTTACTAAAGTATGAGGTTTGATGATGCCCCCTAGCCTCCTCACTAGAAGTAAGAAAAATCATTCTACCAAGCAATATTGATCCCTTCCTTTGAAAAGGGAATATTTACATATTACTATGTCATTAGCATCCTCTTAAAGTTTGGGTTTCTCTTGGTTTGATTTTGGTTTTATAGAGAGGCTCTAACTTTTTATTTTCTTTGACACCTTCAAATTTACATGATTCTTATAGAAGAATTTAATTATTAGCTCCCCAATTCATATTTCTAAAGATTTTTTATGGATTATTTTTTATTCTTTTTATACATAGGGAGTGGGCCTCATCCCACATTTTACTAATCAAAATATATGTTATATTATAATTTATTATTAATATTTATATATAAATAACAAAAAGAGAAAGGAGTTGTGCCCAAGTGGCTAGGTCATGGTGTTTTCAAAATGGAGATCTGAGTATCCAAGTTGAATCCCAATAGTGAAATCTAAAGGTAGACTTCCTAATGACAACTCATGGACTTCTATTATGGCTTGTAAGTTGATTAAAATTTAATTTTTTAATAAATTGAATGTTATGTTAGGGGAGGATGTCCTCCTTGTGGCCTTTGTTGGTATGGGTCAAGCTAAAAATCCTATCTTTCTAATAATAAAAATGGGTTGGGCTAAAAATCTAATCTTACTAATAATATGCATGTATGAATATATGTATACATGTGTATATGTAATTGTATATAACTTCATAAATATATACACACACATATAGATGTAAATACATATATATCTAGATGTGTAGACATGTAGATATTATCTGCATATATATGTATATCGATGTATAAACATCTATATATAAAACAAAATAAAGTATATAATATAATGATGAATATTTAATAAAAGTTTTGCAAGCATTAATAGTAGAAAGGGTTGTGCCTTGTAGACAAGGGAACACATATTAATGCGCCTTGTAGACAAGGGAACACATATTAATGTGCCTTGCATATAGGGTGAAAACCTATATGTATGGTCATCCCTATATATAGGTTGATTATGACCACCTTTTTATAAAAAAATATTTATTTTCAATATTAAATATAAATATACTACACTTTCCTAAAATTTGTTTGCAAGTTTAAAATTTTACACCATAAATGGAATACAAGAGTGACTATATATTAATTGAAATTTATCACCTAGGCAAGTTCATTATAGGCAGAAGAGCAAATATTTTATTCCTAGAGTGTTCAATCTTTCCTCCATAATTTATTCCTTCTTTCTCTCTTCTACCTCTAGACTCTTCCCCCTTTTTCTTTCTATTTCTCTCCATTTATATTAAGCCCCACAATGTAAATTTATGACATTTTTCTCTTCAACAACCTTCATTATGGTGTGTCCATGGGTAAGGCATTCTTTTAACTTAGTTATATTTTTTTATTTTATATTCACATGATAATATCTCAAAAAGTGAGTACATTTTTATAAGCCCTCGCTATTTTTTAACTCACAATAAATGAGTATTCTCTATTATATTCAATCTCATGTGCTATTGTCTATATAGTAACATCTCATTACCTATAAAATATTTTTGCATTTATAGCTTTTATCTAGAACATAATAGTAATTAAAAAATTAACCTATATATTTATTTGTGTGTTTATAAGTATCAATGGTTCTACATATATGCTTATATCCATATATTCATACAAACACATTTAAATTCAATAACTTTCAATTTGATCATATAATTTTTTATACAAAACCGTAAGTTTAAATGCAATAATATGTTTTCAAACCCCTTGGCTATAAGATTGTATACATATTTTAGTACGTATTTATGAGCCATGTCTAATTATTGATAATTCTATGCATATCTTATTCTACATCTAAAAGCTCATTAGATATTTTGAAACCATCAAAATATTTCAGTTTTCATATCTAATAATTAATTAATGCCTATGTTCTTGTTACAATCATTATGGGGTGTTACACCCTCATATCCCTTCTACAAGTTTATCGTATCATGTTATACATTTTTTATTCAACCACAATTTATGTGAAGAGACATCATTTAGAATTTCAATAAATACTAATTTGAGATCTTTTACATTAAATTTAATGCCCTTTATTGGTAGCCAAAAATATATTTTAATATTATTTTATTAATCTTTATACTACTAAGGTTTAAATTTACATATGCCACTATTTCCTAAGGCCCATGTTCTATATTTATTACCATACATAATTTTAATATAAAAAAAATTTATTTATATCCTTCTCTAGGTGTTGAAGTAGACATACATGTACATTTACACCAATTTGTTATGTTCTTACATGCTTAAGAATATTAAAAAATTGATTTAAGGGTTATATCTATATCTTATATAGAAACACATATTGAAGCATGGTTGAGCAAATTGTTATATAAAATACACACATATAGTGATATTCAATCATACAAAATTCATACTTTATAATACAAGTTCACTCATTTATGACAATATTTTAAAATAACTACTTGAAATCTTGTTACTAATTATTTGACAAATTTACTACGAATTTAATTTATTTATTTCTCAAATAAATTGATTAATTTAATTACTAAATCAAATATATTTACTTGCTAGGCATTGAGAGGAATCATAAATGAGTGGGTATAATTTTTCCCATATAAATGGACCATAATTGCACTAGATGACCTAGCCTCTAGGGTTCATTGAATATATTGATTTTATCCTTGACATGTCATCCCATTCATACATTAAGGTGTGCATGAAAAGGAAAAAAATAATCAAATGCCTTCTAAATCTTTTTGGATGATTCATTATTTTAAAATCAATTATCCCATTATGCATCTTCGTAGCCTAATCCCTAAAATTATATAAAGTGTTCCTATGTGGGTTCTAATTACCAACCACAAACATTAATGATGATGTAGGTATCTTTTGCCTAGCATCTTGGTTAGTAACCTAAATGAAAGCTTTAAAAGCATCTTATAAATATTATATAAATTTATCTACATCCAATAACTTATTTTTCTTACCAAGATTTATTCTCTTAGTAGGAACATCACTCCTAAGTAGTAGAATATAATGGGGTAATTCTACTCCCTTGTAAGTTCTTTTATATTTTTGTACATGAGGTTTAAATTTCTCAATTTTAATTTCACTCCAACTTCAAGTTTCAATCCAAACATCTTTTGAATAACTTATCTATTTCATGTAAAGATGAATTTTCCATTTGATTCTTAAATCTACCTAACCTTTTCATTCTAGCATTTACATGTGCATTCCATAGTCCTTGGTGTAGGGAAGTATTTGTGAACAACCAATTTTCCACATCCAATATCCAAGCTTTGTAAATTGAGATTGAAATATCCCCTTTTTAGAGAACATTAATAATAATTCCTTCTTAGGCAACTTGATTATGAGATCTCTAGTTTCACATTTTATATTCTAAAAAATATAAATACATGCTTCCTTATTCCTAGTGGACCTCTTATATTTCTTGGCTACCCATAGGATGTAAAAGTGTCTTGAATTGAAACTCACTTATGAGCAATTGGTATAATTCATATAACCAAAAAATTTATAGGGTTTTATATATAAGTACTTAATTTTTGAGTGACAAAAAATTCACATAAATGACTATATAAGAAACACCTATAATTTATCTTACACAATGGTAACTTATGTTAATTTTCCCTATTTTAGGACCTAGCAACCACCTAGGGTAATAATGAACTCAAATCATTTAAAGTGAAGTAGGTCACATGAAAGAGAAATCACACTTACCTAGAATACAAGCTTAAAAATAATTAGTTGTGGGTTCAAAATTTTGATTGCAAGAGTTTCTTATCGAGCCAAGGCATGTTCTTGCTTTGAATAATAGTTCACAACACTCAAAATATAGTTGAATTATCATATGACAAATAAAATAATGCAAGGTTTCATTAATGACACCCTACATTCACAATCTACTACTTTTTCCCTTTTAAATTTAAAAAATAGTCACATTAGCTTAACAATTTTAACCTTCAATTAATCAATAGCTTAATTTTACATCTTTTCAAAATCAATGATTACAAAATATCTAATGATTGGAAAGTGCTCATCTTTTCAAACCACTAAACCATAGAATATTACTAAAGAAAACCATGCGGTATAATTCACTTTGTTTAATAGTAAAAATAATGTTTGTGATAGATCTATAAACCTTGTGAAGGGCTTGAGTGACCATCCTTTTGATTTACACAAGTTAATAATATTTAGTCTAATTTCATAATATTTAAAATGACCCATCGTCCAATTTTACTTTTGAAATGGGTCATTATAACGGACCCACCATTAATAATACCATTATATGCCATATAAAATCCTTTGACACATTTCCGTGGATCAAAACCCTACTTAAGTATCCTACAAGGCAACTTGTTGATTGCTTGAAAACCAATGAAAATGTGACAAGTATTCTCCTTCTTTAGTACTCAACCATACTAGTTTAACTTATCAAGCACCAACCATAATCAATCACCAACATCCTTTTACCTTTGAAATCAATGGTTGCAAAAAATAACATTACCAAAGTACACAACACTTGATCTACTATTATAGACACTAATCATATCACACCACATGTCTTCATGTAAATTGGTTGATTGTAATCTTAATGCATTCCAAATTTACTCTATCAATGGATTTGATCTATTTCCCTCTAAGATTATTTGATTTGGAATATTTAAAGATTTCAAAGTGCTTAATAAGTAGAATTGCCAATCTATAGAAGCCAATCATAAACCACCACATGTCACAATTTTTTACATTCTCCAAAAATATCAATGCTTGTGGGAGATCTAAAAAATGTTTGAAGGACCTACTTGGATATCTATAGATTAATAAAAGCCACTTAAATTCTACCACATCACCTTAGGATTTGTGGATGAAGGGAGGTTTAATACACTTTTCCAAATATATATCCTTATTCAAATTTAGTTTCATTGTGTCTCAATCAAAAGAATATATGCCATCATATCATCACATAGCACTTAAAAATTACATACTAGATGTACATATGCAGATGACATGTATTGTTGTGATAAATTAGAAGATAAGCATTTAAAAAACTTAGTTGGTCTATAGATATATAGAAAATAGTAATTACTCTATTGCTAAAGAGGAATAAGACATAAAGAAAGTATGGCTACCATAACAAGTAAATAACTACACATCATTAAAAAAAATTGATGCTAGATTTTTTTGTTCTTTGTTTTAAACTTTTATAAACTAGGTAGCCATGAAAAGCTACCCATAAACAAGATTAAGGAAAAATATAACAAAGGCATGTCATATGTCAAGAAGTATTTTTTTACAAATAAAGTGTATTAAGGTTAAAAAAAATGATAAACATGGCCATTATGGAATTACCTTGTATTAGTGATCAAGAAGTACATCTAAGATGGCTTGTGATATATAATAGAACATAATTAGGTTATTTTGTGGGATCTCATAAAAATATAATTAATGCAGTAATCGAAAGAGATGAATATGTAATTCTAGAGTGTAGCGTACCCACAAATAATCTAATTATGCATGAGGATCAATGTAACTGTCACCAGATTTTCACCTACAGGCACAATCAGGATGAGCTATCTATGTTTCAAAATGAATGGTACATTTTAAACCTTCTATGTTACATTCAATTATACAAATGAAACAAATTTACAAGATTACAAGAATACAAAAGTATTACATTCATACAAGTGAATGAGACATAAAAGATTTTTATAATCTTTCTGAAAATGTAATCTTTATTGAATGTAATAAGATACATGTGTCTTGCACAGCAAGCTTTGAGACTAAATTTTCCTTGATACAAATAAAGACAAATTAATACATGAATAAATAAAGGGAAATAAATGTGCATGTAAGAGGGATGACCAGTCATTGCTTGAATGATTGGTTAGTGTTTGTCTTGCTTCGATGTTGCCCTCGTTGCTTGTCCTTCCTAATTTCCATGCGCTCTTGTTCCTGTAGTAGTCAAGCAATGTATTAGAGTTGTACTCTAAGAAATGAAGGGTCATAACCATACATGATCATTTATATCATCCACCCATGCATGTATTTACTCATCTCCATGTGTATTAAAAATCAATGAATCCCTTAGGTGTCTAGGAAAACCATTTGGTCAACATATACACAAAAGATAGCCATTTTTTCTAACTTGTTTGTTCCATGTGCAGCTACAAGTGCAATTATTTTCAGATCAAATGAGTGGAGATAAATGTGGCTCCCACAAGGGTTGAGCCCAGCTCATATGCACAATCTTTTAGGTACTTGGTGTATTCAAACAGGTTGCCATGTCAGGGATCTTAGTAACAAGCAGTTTTTGAGATGTAAACTGAAAGTACAATATGCAATGACAGTCATTCAAAGGGGCTATGGTGTTGAACAATGCATAGTATAAATAATTTGATAGGGAAAATTGTTTTTATGAAAAAACATATTGATACAACACAAGATGTCATTATGACCTTGCATACAAGAGAACTCTGCATCTTTGATCATTGAGTGTCATAGCTGAGATTGTTTAAATCTATACAAGATTTTATGACTATGCAAATTAAATAGTTTCAATCTAAGTATTGATGCTTGATCAATAGTATTGTCAAGTGAGAGACCAGGAACAGTTTGCAAAAAATGGTGATCTATCATGTAAAAGAACAGTGTTTCAAAAGTAAGGATGGGCACTACCTAGTATTACAATCACCTTGCTAGGTAGGCCGAGTCATATCAAAGATTGGAGTCATAACTTGGCAATATCAAATCCATCTATGAACTGAAATAGTAACATAATCTATAAGTTTCATAAAGATGGACTGTTGTTATCAAATATAATAGAGGCAGATTAGTGTTTTGATAGTCCACTCAATGACACTATGGAAGTATGACAGCAGCATAATCTCAACATATGGTTCAATATAAAAAGGAAGCTCAGTAAAGTCACAGTGAATATCAAACATCTGATTATGAACATGTAGCAATAAAATAAATGCATTCTTATTCTGAACAGGAAAGAGCACTTGTCATTCATGACAAGGTCAAGTGTCATATAGGCAGAGTATGCATTTTTTGAAAAAGTGCAACATCTAGGTGAAGAAGTCAGATGCCAATTCATGGTCACATCTGAGCATTTTTTCTGTAGAACAGTTGAAGAATTAGCTCATCACAAAAGAGAAACAACTATAGGAGGACACAAAGATGCAAAATTTACTGCCGATGAAGGAAAATCAGAATAACTCAGGAAGTAAAAGTGTAAGATAATTTCCAGAAGGATCTACAGCAGTGACAATATGAATACTTGTGAAATGTCTTTAATTTCAGAGACCCATCATGAATTTTGTTACAGATGATCATCAATAGAGCCTTCAAGGTTTTTAATCCATGAAACAGAGACAAAGGTTGTGGTCTGTGTAGTACATTTATATAGAATACATAACACATTTTTAAACACAATAAGGGCAGGTTTGCAAGACAAAGTCCTTCAGCTACCTTCAGTGAACAAGTGAGAAAGCATGGAAAACCAGAGCCCTCGAAATCTCTAAACTGGGAAATGAAAGGAGTATTGAAGAGTATAAAACTTCAAGGTGCTGAACTATAGCTATTTAAAAAATTGCTAAGTAAATGCAACTGTATTTCTTTTTTAAGAATTGAGTTATAGCCAAACACATTTATGGTGGATACCCAGAAAGAAGCAGTCGCGGCTAAACTCTCACAGGTAAGAGGCTCAAAGGAGTAAAAATGACTTACCCAGCATTCCCTTGCTTTGAATCTTCAAAAAAAACATAGGGATCCTATCTTGATAGACAATTTCAATGGTGGCCATATCTCCAAAAATCTTGGGCCAAGGAAATAAGATGGCATATTTTCAAAACCAACAAAAAAGTAAGATCATTTACAAGGACTCATAGCTACAAGGCCATAAAAAATGGCAAATAATAAACACAGAAACGAATGGAGGTGCGGGTTTTTTTTAAATAACCCCAATAGAAATTTTGAGATTTGTAGAGCAAGGAATGAAGGCGGCCATTTAAAAGAATGGCAATAAAGTCTACAAAAATAAAAGCACAGAATAATCATAATTTTTATCATTTCTTCACAACAGAGCTCGAAGGGAACATCTTTTCTACCAAAAATGGGAGAAGTAAGGTTTACTGAAACAAAATGTTTACCTGAACTTGATACTATTTTTTTTGCTTATTGAAAATGCGTAGAATCCACTATGGAAACTCCAGGAATCTCCATGAAAACGTAGAAAAGCTCCAGGTAAAACTTCATGGCGGCGCCCTCATATTTTGCAGAGTTGAATGAAGTTTCCAAAAAAGCTAAGTGAAGAATGAAGGCAGAAGATCCTTTGTCCATGGGTTTTGATGTTTAGGTTTCTAAACCCTAAGTTAAGTGTCGATAAACTTTGGCATTTTATGCCTTCTATTTCATTTCACATGAAATTAATGTATTCATGTAATATTCATTCTTAGTGAACTTGTGTGCTTACTTGTTTATGCTAAGTAATGAATGATTTATGGAGCTTGCATTACATTGACCAAGTCTTACTTTGCATAGGTTGAAATTGAGATGTAAAACATTTGTTAAGTGATAACTTATAAATCACTTTAATATTTGTTATGTAATTGCTAAATGAGATGTGTTGATTCTTCAAAGTTGAATCAAAAGGAAGGATTTGACATGCTTTCATCTATGGTCTTGGAGAAAATTTGGGGAGGTTGGATTCAATTTTCCAACATATGGAGGATTTTTAGGAGCTTTTATTTGCCTTGATGAGGAGTTGAGAGTATCTTGGAGTATTTTATGATGCTTTTACGTTTGACAAAGACAATTTTGACTTTTTCACTCATTTGGAGCCTCTTTGGAGAGGAATTAGTTGCTAAATTTTGGGCTTTATGGAGGCATCCGAGTTATGGAGTTTCTAGAACCTCTTTTTGAGGATTTTTTTTGGAGAGATTATGATAAGTCATTTTAGTGACTTGAATGTACTCAGTTTTGATGATTCTTTTCAGAAGTTAGTGACTTTTACAGTCCTTTCTCATACTAGCATGCTTTGTAACTCACTTTGGATTTGAAAAATAGATGATACCTTGGTTACTACTGGTAATAAAATCCTTGTCTTTTTATTCTTTGCAACTTTGTGTATGTTAAATGATTCGATTAAGCTTTTTGTGAAACCCATTCATAATTTCCTTCTAGCTTGGTCTCATAAATTATACTTTTCTGCAAATAGTGTGTTTAAGCAAGTTACTATTTGTATCAAAAATACATTTTTGCTTGCAGATTGTGAAGTTAACCTTCCATTTAGCTAGTATTTTTGTGTTCAGTTCTCTTAGTGAAGCACTTATGCAAAAAACACACAGAAATAAATTGTGCAAACTTAGTTTTTCTCAATTGAAGCCTAGTGTTAAAGTTTCTAAATTTCATTATCCAAGTAATATTCTGGTGTATCACCTTAGGAGGTAGTTTTCATTTTATGCAATCTTTCTCCCTTTTCCCCTCAAGAATCAATAGTTTTAGAGTGATAACTAGCTAGGAGCCAGCCTAGAACCCGGGGGTTTCACTTCATTCTAAGTGTCCCACATAGAAGTGAATCCAATGTTTTACCAAAATTGTTGAAACTTGTGTAGTTCAGAATTGGGTGCAAATTTTGGTAACTAATAGTAACAATCATCTAGAAAACCTCAATCTACATAAAAATATACCATAGTAAAAGAATCATGTCCAAGATATGAATTGATGCTATGCATGACTAGAAAATATATTGGTGTAATTTTTTAAAATTTTGATGAGAAGGAGCAACTAAACAATTGGCCCCATCATTGATACCCTATATACAAATCATGTCATTATCAATCAAATATTCTTCTTTATGTTTCAAAAATATCCAACCTTGAGTATGATTTCCATCAACTCTATAAAATTTATAAAATACATTCTCATTATAATTCTTCGATATCCCTCTATTTCGATCTAATGAATGAATAGGTGTAATAATAATCAAAATAGAGCTTAACAAACTTTGAAGCACATTGTCAAAGGGCTCTTTTGAATTAGTAAGATTTCTAAAATTATGAAGCTTACAAGGAGGTATGTTGAAAGAATTAGCCACATGATTTAAATCACTACCCTTTGACAAAGTATTAGACTTTTGGAATCTAAAAGGCAAAGAAGATGTGGAAAAACTACGATAAGATGAGGAGCCATACTCAAGTAAATTAGATCCAAGAAATTCAATTTAATGTTCCTAACATGAGCACACATGTCCATAAAGGAGACAAATCTATTCAAGTACACACTATCTATAAGTGGCAACAATCCCTTGATAAAATTGGTTTGTAAATAATCATTGCAAAGCTAGTGGTGTAACTCAAAGTATAAGGATTGAAGAGTATGAGGACCATGTGTAGAAAGGACAATATTAGAGATGACGTGAAATGTAGATGAAATAACCAAAGGATGGGAAGAAGAAGGTTCATATGTAGAAAGCTCAATATAAGATGTAGGTAAGATAAAAGGTTTTTTCATGATGGATGGAGGATTGAAATAGGGATATACTGTATTTAGAAATAAATTTAGAATGGAATTTTGAAGAGGATGCACCACTCAAAGAACTAAAAGGAGAAATTTCAACATCAATGCCTCAAAGAGCTTGTAAACCAAATGAACTAGAAAGTGATAAATCATGAAAATATTGGTTAATATTTTCAAGACTATTTTGCTTTAGCTAAACTAGCAAACTCATGGGAAAAAAATATGCTTCATAATCATAATTTTTAACCTTATTTTGAATAATAGGAGTCATTGACACTCCAATATAAATATGTCCCATTTTTTGCTATGTTCTCCTCCAGAGGTTGTACATTTGGCCTTATCCACCCTTTTGTAGATAACCAATTTGAGATATCCTATTTGGGTCCTCTGGATGTCAAATGGTGTTGAAAGTCCATAAAAGTCTAATTTTGGGCTTTTCCTACCATTTTCCTTAGCATTTTTTATATTTTCTAGAGTTTCAGAGTTTTAAGGTTGCTCATACCTTCATGTTGTTCCTATTGATCTTGACTCCCCTCTAATCCTTCCAAAATTAGCTAAGCCTTGAGTTGTCACCCTTTTAGAATTTTGGATCTCTCCATCCCCATTGAACTTGTCATCCTAGTCATGCCTCCCCTAAAAATTCAAACCCCAACATTCCCTTAATCCTTTTTCAAAATTCTTCTAAGTTTTTCAAACTTTTACTATTTCCCATCCCTTCCAATTCTAGCTTCTCAAAGGTTCACTTTTCCCTTAAGACCCTCTTTGTCAAAGTTTTGGAGTATCTAGTTCCATGATACTTTTATTTAATAAGCTTTATCCAGATGATGTCATATTGATATCAACACTTTGATGATGTCATGTTGACAAGATCTTCCTATCAAACTTTCAAAGTTCCCTTATTCTAGTACCTAGTTAGTGTTCTCTTTGGAGTCCAATTATGATCCCTTTGCTAACATCATGTTGATGTTAATAGTCTAATGATGTCATGATTACATCATTTGTCATTGAAACTTTTATAGTTCCTCGCCCATCTCATCCTTTTCTATCTATTCCTTTCATCTTCAATTCCCTAATTCTCTGAAATCCCACTACCTATGAAATCACGCAAGAGTGCCATTAATACATTTTTTATGCCTTCCAACCATCAAATCAGATTGAATGACACCCAAAAATTATTATTCATACATATTGGTACATATCTAGAGGGGAAAACAATGCTTTTTCCATACCCTAATTTATTGTAGGTGTCAAGTTTCCAATGCTTGATAATTGAGATGCCATCCTAAGCTTCAATTTTGGAAATTTTTTTGGGTGATTTATTTGCCCCTACATGTGAACCTTTGTGCCATTAATGACCAAGTATCTTGTAAACAAAAGGAATACGGTTCCCGATGCCTTGTGGGTATGTTAAGACATGATTGGGTTTTATTTTAAGTACAAAAATGATGAAAAACATGGTTTGGTAGTATGGGCATCCCATGCAACTAAAAATTTAGGAATTTCATGCAACTTTGCATGTTTCCCATTAGGACACGAGTTGTAGTGGGGTATATACACTTTCTTTTTCATTATTCAAAAGAGGGGAAATTAGTTTGGAGAGGAACTAAGAATAAAATATTCTAAAAAAACTAGGATATTAATTTGAATGAAAGGAATAAATGTATTTTTGTATTTTGATGATCTAGGTCCATTACAACTATGTAATAAATCTATTGTAATCTCTAAAGAACGAGTTTAAAACATATAATTAATTTTGATTATGTAACATACACCCTCAATCTATCTTTTTTTTGTGTTTTTTGATGCGTTTGAAATGTATTTTGCAATACTTTGTGATGGTTTTTCAAAGGTAAATAAGATGCAGAAAATATAATAACTTGCAACAACTTAACAACTCAGAAAATTGACAAATTTCAAAATTCCAATGAGCAGAAAATTCCATATTTAAATTACAATCAAAATATAGGGTTTTCCTTAATTACAACGATGACCCTGTTCATAAAATATCACAACATATCTAAATCCAACATACCCAAAAAAGGTTGGCAAATTTGACAAAGTTTTGTACTTGCAACCAACAAACTGGAGGTATAAAAATATAAGAAATATGAGCAGAGTGGTAGAAGCCAAAAAATTTATACACAAATTAATATTGCTTCTATATTACACATACTCACATTCTTGTTCAAGATATATTTATAGGATTATTATCTCCTAAATTATAGGATAGATAGTATAACCTCCTATAACCACTTAGACAAGTTGTTCTAACAACTTGTAATACAATCCTGTATAACAAAATATAATAATATTTTAATAAACCATACTAACAATAATATTAAGTTGTTTCTCAACAACTAATATTTATTACACATACTTATAATGCTAATTTAAATATGTGAACACTAATCTCTAACACCCCCTTAGTGTGAACATGGGGAGAAAGAACATCACACAAGTTGGAAACAGAATCGTATGCCTATGCATACTATTAGGTCTACATATTGTTATTTGGATCTTGCTACACATGATCACCTACATACAAGAACTTATCTCACTTTCACTTTCAGTGAACTCATCACCAACCGACCATACTTCCAAGAAGTCCAATAGTCAAAGGATATCTATAGTCAGTTGCTCTCTTATACAATTGTTTACAATATCGATGATGTCCGCATTCTCCTCTTTTCAAACTTGAACACTTTCAACTACAGTAAGCCCAAATCTTGTGGCTCATGATCTTGATTCATACAAAAGGAACCTCTCATCAACCTTTCATGGTTTTCACATAGGTTTACCACAAACCTAAACACAAACAGGTACACACTCATATGGTTTTTTGGATTACCACTAACCATTTCAAGATCCATGAACTGCATTACACTAGTGATTTTTTCATTACAATATTTTACACCAAGAGGTTACATATAACTTGAACATAAATAAAAAAATGAAATGCCACTAATACCGAAAGCAAGCTCATCGTTAGTGGCTAACGAGAGGTGCTATTATCCTCCAACCTTTGTTGCCTCTTGTCTCCAATTATTTTGCTACTTAGCAAGTTTGGATTTACCCCAATGGGATTGTGAGCACATGCATGACGCAAGAAGAAAGAACTAATTGGAGCATTCTTAACATCATCCATGAAGTTTGTAAAGTCTAATCCCCTAGTCTCTGGTTGGTAATAGTGGAAAGTCCTTTGGAGCACTTGGGCATCTCTCCAGATGTTGTGGTGATCGGCCCAAGTTGGTACTGGTATATAAATTTGGGAATCACCTATCGAAAACTTTTCTATAACTCTACAAAGAGACAAATAAGTACCTATACCCGAAAGAGCCTAGATAACTACCACACATTTTTCTTTCAGAACCTTAGCATTTTCTCCATATGCTAGCTTCAGTGACTCTTCAACCTTCTTCCCACTCCCACCCATGGGAAGATATTCCATGAATTCTTTTCCTACAACACAACATTCAAATTCATGCACACACTAAAGCACTATTGGTTATCCATTATCATCATGATATGCACCCACACCAACATTAACCTTGCTTAGATGTGTGTCAACCAAGTAAGCTTCTGTAACATTAAGAATAGGGTCTTTTGGAGTAGGATCTACATTTTTCCACCACCTATATCTCTTGGTCACAACAAATAGAATTTTCTAGGAAGCTCTCGCAATGAAACCAAAACTTGCAACAAACATATATTTTGACTTCTTCAAAAAAGACCAACAAATAAATATAGCATTCTTAATGTACACTTCATCAAAATCAATTTCACTGTGATACAACTTCTTCTAAGCATCTTGATCACCAGGTAAATCACCATAAATCACCCAAATCAACAATCGGCAAGTCTGATCTCAAAACAACAAGCACAATCAATACTCAATCATTAGAGATGAATACCTCCACACCAAATTTTCTCTCATGCTTATTGCACCTTCTATTACATTGTCAACTCACATCAACACAAAATAATTGAAATTCGATGCTACTATTCCTTTATCCCCATGCTATGATACCATATAAGAAATATGGGCAAGGTGATAGAAGCCAAAACAATTATACACAAAATAATATTGCTTCTATATTCCACATACTCACATTCTCATTCAATACATATTTATAGGAGTATTATCTCCTAAATTATAGGAGAACTATTATAACCTCCTATAACCATTCCTTTACTTAGACAATTTTTTCTAACAACTTGTAATACAATCTCGTATAACAAAATACAATAATATTTTAATAAACCATACTAACAATAATAGTAAGTTGTTTCTCAACAACTTAATATTTGTTACACATACTTGTAATACTTGTAATGCTAATTTAAACATGTGAACACTAATCTCTAACGAAAATTTAAATAGAACTCTTCAAAACATGTTTCACTGGGGTTCACCCCACAGTGTGACGATAAAGTCACAGGCCCTGTTGGTAGGGCGTCACAGGTTCAAATCTCACCAACATTACATGCACAAAGTTTCCCATTCGGCAACAGGTTAAGGCCCAATCAGTGGTGGCGTTCAGGTCACGTTGACCCCGCCGACAGGTGCATGGAAGATACCAAAGGAAAATGTACGAAGGACGGAGGACAAGAGGTAGGTAGGTGCGTGCAGTTTGAACTAGTTGGAGGAGGAGTGGAGAGATAAGGAGAGATGGCAGCGGAAAAAGGCTAGAAGAAGCACAGCGACAGAGGAGGCAAGGAGTAACAAGCCGACAGGTGGAAGGAAGACAGAGTGTAGGGGGTGAGCAAAGGAGTAAGGAGAAAGGAAGAGTAGAGACGGAAGAACGTGGAGTTGGTGGTAGAGCCAGCTGGAGGACGGGTTGGGTGGAGGGATAAGGAAGGTATCAGAGGTAGGATAAGGAGTGAAAGAAGAGCGAAGGACGGGGTGGATGACAGAAGTAGAGAAAGATGAGAGGTAGGAGAATGGTGGAGAAGCAGAAGGAAGGAGGTAGTAAAGAAAAGGAGTAGAGGAGGAAAGGAGGTGTGGTGGTGGAGAAGGAGGAAGGAAAGAGTAAGAGAGATGCAAGGAAAAAGGGGCAGAAAGGAGAAGAGAAGAGAAGAAGAAGGGAGAAGGAAAGAAGAAGATGATAACAGCAGAGGAAAATCTAGGGCATGCACTCGGGGATGGCCCCCCATTGTGTCCCCACCGGTTCGTAGCTCCAGTCAAAAGCGGTCACCGATCAAAAAAAACATGTTTCACTCCTTTCAAGGTTACTGAGTACTCTTCAACCCTAGGCGCCCCCACTCTTTCCAATTTGCAAACACAAAACCTAACGACTAGCCCTTGAATCCACACGTCCACTTGTAGTTGTACGGCCTGCCTAGGAATGGTACGACCTACTTGGAAAAGGAACTTTTCTAAGTTTTAAAGTCTTCAATCCACTATTATTCAATGCTATGAATAACCCTTCAAATTTGCATTGTAATACTTTGTTGAAACTAAAGTTTTCAATCCACATTGAAGCCCAACTATGACTCTTGAATGAAAATCTCCAATAAATATTCCAAATTGGATCTTTCACCAACGTAGAAGATGTTCTTTGCAAGGGTTTGCATCCTCACAAAGCCACAAGATGAACAAGTTCAATCAACAAGATGTATTCTCAAATAATAACCAACATACCCAAATGAGCTTTTCCGAATAACTTTTATATCTCCCAAAAGGCCATATACCCCCTTTACTTTGCCTTTTTAATTTATTTAATAAAATGCTTAATTCTTCCAAAGTGGCGTCCAATTCCAAAAGGGGCCCATTCATTTAGATAAACATTTGCACTTTAATATTAGCGCCATATAGTCACTTAATCAAATAAATTTAAATACTAATAAAGTTAAATCTTTAATTTAACTTTATTAATTAATAACTTAACGTTATTTAATTTAAACCCACTGGAATATAGAAAATTCCAAAATGATATTGAAAATAACATCCATTGACAATACGGATAATAACAGAATAGACAACTGGCTTCATCGATGCTCAAGAATGACTTACTAAAAATAGTAGGGTGATCCTGGGACAATTTTTCAAGCAGTACTGAAAGTGTTCCCCAATACTCCATTTCACCGCCTCGGAAGAGAGAGAATCCATCGCCCCGTTCCAACGCAACTTGAACGGCTTAAAAAGGACCCCGCTTGTGCAACTCAAACCGGGCTTCAAGGACGCCCGAAGGTGAAAAATAATCATCTCAAAATTCCCACTAACTGGTCATCGCTAAGAGCTTCGCCGGTGATCTATTCCGATGGCGCCGTTGGCCGAACCGAAGTCGAGCAAGCTCGAAGTTAGAAGCAGCCAAACTTCGTCAACTTAGAGGGTACCGGGATGATGACGCCATCATGGTGATGTGGCAGTCCGCATCGCATTTGACACATGTGGACGCACTTCTCGACCGACACGCGGGCGTGACTCGACCGCATGCATCGGGCCACAAGGTTGACACGCGGTCCGCTCGCATGTGCGACGGGTTTCTCCTCGTGTAGTCCGGACGTGGGCGGATTTTAGCGACAGAGTTTTGACACATGGCATCACAAAGGCAGCCTACCAACAAGTATTTATTTGTTGTCGTCGGCAGACAGTGTGGCAGGTTCAGGCCAATAGTGGCACGACATGTGGCATGCTTCTTAGCCTTCAGCTCATCCGCGGATTTGTTAGTTTGTTTTAACAAAATGAGTTCGGGGGTTCGACCCCGTGACCACACCCGAAACAGCCGGCCGGTCATCCGCTATACCCGCGGCTAGGGCTTCAACTATTTGTAGTTTGCTGTTTGTTTTGTTGCAAACTTTTCGGGATTTCTGTGGCAAAGGGGAGGCCGACGGTTTGAACTGTCAACCAACCTTGTAGCAAAAGGGATAGCCACCGTTGGGCCACGCGATGGCTGTTAAACATATATGGCCACAGTATTGTTTTGTTAAAGATTTACCAGCTGAGCCTATAACAAAATGGCTAAATAAGCCAAAACAAACAAGATATACCTAAACCACCTAAAACCAAAAGATTACAGAAGCCAAATTAGACCTGATACGAGCTGATCAGGGAGGTTATGCAATTAATTGAGTGGTTAGGCCTAATTAGGCAAACTTTTTGTATAAAAGGAGGGGTATAGGCCTTGATTTTCCAAGTCTAGGTGGAGAATGAGAGAATGCTCAAGAGATGATTGTAATTGTTCCTGTACGTCGAAGTTATGCTGTGCTATCGATGTGCTTGAAGGGATGATGCTGCCTCAATTGTAACTGTTTTGGAGTATAATCGGATCGGTCACTCCGTTGGAGAGGGACCCGGAGACGTAGTCCTTAGGGATCGAACCTCGTTATCAATTGTGGTTTCGTCTCTCTATTTCTTTCTTTCTCTTTCTCACCATTATCTTGGCATTTATTTTATGTTATGTTCATTTATTCATTTGAGCATTTAATTTGTAATCATTTGTTAAGTGTTGTAATAATTGATCTTTTAACGTTAAGCATTCTATAAGCAACTAGTCCTAGATCCTATATAGATGAGGGTATGAGATAAATCACCAAAAATACTCTAGAAAAAGGCGTTACACAACTCCCAACCCAACCATGATGGGTAAATTGTCACCAAAGTTCCCTAACCATAACCCTATTAGCCTACAAGAACTAATAAATAGGCTAACTCTGCCACATTGTTGAATAGGTTAAGAAGGGGACATTACAATCCGCCTTCTCAAAATTGCTTATCCTCAAGCAATCTCAACTCTAGATGTTGTAGAATCTGATCATTCTCCCAAGTTGCATCCTCCATGGACAAGTTTTTCCATTTGACCAAATACTCCTTAATAACCCTCTTTCAATGAGTCCACTCTCTAGAATCTATAATGGCCTTTAGAATCATAATCAACTTACCCTCATCTAATGGTGGCAACTCTGATGAAGGAAACACATTGTGTCCTAGCACCTTCTTAAGCCTGGATACATGAAATACATTATGAAACCTGCTTCTAGTTGGTAACTCAAGCTCATAGGCGACCTCTCCAATCCTACTGGACACTCTAAAAGGACCATAAAATATGGGATTAAGCTTCTTTGCACCACTCTTCTTGAGAGAAGACTATTTGTAAGGTTGAAGCCTCAAATACACCATGTCCCTGACATGAAAACTACACTCCACATGATGTTGATCAACATATAACTTCTAATGATTATGAGCTTGTTGCAATTTCTCCTTCAAATATTTTATAACATTCTAACTCTCCTATAACAAATGTCTTGCCTTAAGCACTCTACTTTCTCCAAAAAGCAATTCCAAAAAGTTAGGTCCCTCATATCTGTAAAGAGCCATGAAAGGTGACATCTTGATGGACATGTGATAAGTAGAATTATAATAGTATTCCCCAATATGCAACCACTTAATCCAAGCTCTTTGTTGCCATGGTACATAATTTTTTAGATACCCTTCCACCCATTTGTTGACTATCTATGTTTTCCCATTTGTTTGTGGATGATAGCTCATGCATGGAGTGAGCTCTGTCCCACTCAACCTGAAGAGTTCCTGCCAAAAGAGGCTTAGGAACTTGTTTTCCCTATCACTCACAATGCTCCTAGGCATCCCATGCAACTTGAAAATCTCCCTGAAGAATTAATTAGCCACCCGAGTTATAATGTAGGTCACTGAAATAGCAAAAAAATATGCAAATTTGGTTAGCCTATCAACCACCGTATATGTGCAATCCATGTTCTGCACCTTGGGCAACCCTGTGATGAAATCCATGGAGATACATTCCCATTTATAATTAGGAATGGGTAAGGGCTAAAGTAAACCGGTTGGATAAGTGTGCTCATTCGTATTCTATTGGCAAGCAGGACACTCTTTAACATACTCAAGGACTTCATTTTTAAGTCCTTTCCAAGTGAATCATTCCTGGATCTGCTTGTAGGTCTTGAAGAACCCTGGGTGACCAGCCATGGGCACATCATGGAATGTCCTCAAAATATTCCCCTAAGGTTGTGAAGTAAGAACTAAATAGATCCTCTCCTTATAAGTGATCAAATCATTGAGCACCATGTACCTGTCATCATGGATAGTGTCATCTATGATTCCTGCAACCCAAGAATCCTTAACATACTCTGCTGAAATTAACTCCCTTTGATCAACAACAATCTCAACCAGAGAACATAAATGAGGCCTCTTAGAAAGTGCATCAGTAACTACATTCTTCTTCTCCTTGACATATAAAATGTTGAAATCGTATGCCTATAGTCTACTAATCCACTTATATTTCCTATCATTAAGATCCTTTTGATTCATGAATTATTTGATGCTATTATGGCCCATTTTGGTGATGAAACCTTCCCCCTACTAGGTATGGTCTGAATTTGGCTAATGTATGCATGATATCCAACATATCTCTATCATAGATAGAGTAACTCCTCTCCACACCTCTTGGTTTCTTGCTCTCAAATGCATTGGGGTGCTTCTCCTACATCAATACTATCCAATTCCCTCTCCCAAAGCGTTGCACCCCACCTCAAATGGTTTGGAGAAATCTAGTATTGCCAACACTATACATGAAGATATCAGTTGCTTGAAGTGCTCAAAACACTTTTGTGTTGAATTAGACCATTTGAAAGCCCCCTTCTCTGTCAAATCTATAAGTGAGGCTATAGTCTATGAAAAACCTCTAACAAACATCTTGTAAAACCTACACAAACCAAATAATTCCTTAATCTAAGTGAGATTCATATGAGTAGGCCATTCAACAATAGCCTTAATCTTCTCAGGATGAACTCTCACTCCGTCTACACCAATGATGTGCCCAAGATAGAGACGCTCTATCATGCCAAAATTGTATTTGGACTCTTTAGCGTAGAAGGATTCACTCTCCAATGACCTCCTTGAGATGCCTCAAATGCTCCTCCCAAGTTTTACTGAATATCAAGATGTCATCAAATAATATTGAAACAAACTTTCTCAACTCTTTCTTGAACACCTAATTCATACAACTCTAGAAAGTGGTTGGTACATTTGTCAACTCGAAAGGCATCACTAAAAACTTGAAGTGCCCAAAGTGGCATCGACAAGTTGTCTTCTCTATATCCTCTTTCCTCATCCTGATCTAGTGGTATCCTGATCACAAATCTATTTTGGAAAAATAACAAGCCTCATGCAACTCATCAATCAATTCATCTATCCATGAAGTAGGATACCAAATCTTTATTATCTTTTTGTTCAATTCCCTATAGTCAATACACATCCACATTGTTCCATCTTTTTTCTTCACTAATACCATTGCCGATGCAAATGGAATTTTGTTTCCCATCTAATGTGCCCCATCTCCAATAACTCCTTAATCGCTTTCTCAATCTCATCCTCATGTCTCTTAGGATGTTTGTAAGGCATGGTAATCACTGGTTTGGCACCCTCCTCTAGCTCTATCACATGCTCTATCCCTCTCTTTGGTGGCGCTCCATGAGGGATGCTCCTAAATACCATGCTATGCTTAGATACCAACTTTTGTATGTCCGGATGATAATTATTTTTCTGTTGTTTTGTAATTGTAGGCATGATAAGGCACTTTGTTGTCCACTCAACCTGCTCATGTTTGATTAGCCATTCCATCTTCTTAAAGGACACAATCTTATGACCCACATTTGATAATGCTCAAAGCACTTTCTCCCATTTTCCTCAAATTTCGTTTCCATCGTTTGCAAATTAAAAGAGAACTTTGCAATTAATTTCATCCAATGCATTCCCAAAACCATATAAGTGTCCCCAATGTTAACCACATAAAATTTATCCTTCATCTCATATTCCCCCACTTGTAGGCTCAAGTTACAGATCTTACAGGTACAAGAAAGTTTGTACCCATCAACCACCATGACCTTAAATCTATCATGTTCTTTCATTTGCAGCCATCTCCTACTTACGAAGCTCTCATCAATGAAATTATGAGTGGCACCTGTATCAATGAGTGTTATGATTTGTTGCCCCTACAATGTCCCTCTAACCTTAAATGTAACTACTTTTTGGATGATAGAATTGGGAAATGGTACCACCACTCTTTGGATCCTCATCAGATGATTTTTTCTCCTTAATACTCTTTGAATCAAATTGTTGATCTAATTTTTCTGATGTAGATTCGTCAACAAAAAAATACTCTATTTTCTTTGCCTTTGGCTTCATATTGCATTTGTGAGATGGGTCCCAAGGCTCTCTACAATGGAAGCATGATTTATTCCTTTGAAGTTCATTGAGTTACTCATTATCCAACGTGTTAGTCTCATGATGTGGTTGATGATTTTCCTTATGAAAAAATTTCTTATCCTTATCCTTCTTATGAGGGAAACTCTTAGACTAAAATTTGCTTCTAAGAGTAGAAGTTTCTATGTCTCTAGCCTTCTTAATGGCTCTCTATAATGAAGATGGATTAAGGGCCTTAATCCAAACTCACAAGGGATCTTAAATACCATCCATAAATAAAAAATGAGCCTTCTTTCTGAAATATCTATGACTAACATTGAAAGTCTCTAGAAATTAGCCATAGATACCTCCACTAAACCCCATTGTTTAAGTTGAGCCAACTCCTTGAAGTGCAACTCTGGATCTTTCTTGTCAAATATCTCCATCAAACTCTATGTGAACTCAACATATGAATCAATTTGGTCATGACCCAAGGTAACCATGCCATGGAGCCACCACTTGTGAGTGCTACCATCCAAATGTATGGTTGCATACTTGATAGCCTCATCCTTCGGTATCAGGTTGAGCTAGAAATATGTGTCCAACTTTTGAATCCATGCTCTAGTTATGGTCTTCCCAAAGCCATCAAAGTATGGAATGGATAGCTTACCCACCTTCCACTACAACTCTTAATGGTGTTTTCTACCACCCCTATGTGGTCTATGTTTCATTTTGGGGTCCATGTAGTCACGAAAAGATATCTCACCTTGAAACTCCAACCCTGAATTTCTTCAATCCTATAAAATCTAATCCTAAAGCTCCTTCTAGGTAGGATCTTCCTCTACATGAGGATTAACTCTCGGTGGAAATTTTTGCATTAAGGGCCTAGAATTAGTTGTTTTGGTTCTGCCTTGTTAATTCGTTCCCCTGTCATTCACTGAACCTTCCCCATTACCATTGTTCCTATCATGCCCTTTGTTACCCTCATTGTGACCCCCATTTTTCCCACCATTATTTCCAGTATTATTCCCTTGATTGTTATTGTTGTTCCCAAGCATCTGTTGGTTCATTATAGCCATCATTTGCACTAAAATTTGTTACAACTCACACTAACCCATAGACAAATTATTCAACATCTCCCTAGTGCTAGGTTCCTATGGTTGCTCTCTATCACCCATTTCAATGCCTGCAAAGGGATCTAAATCTGGTTGGCTCTCAAGGCTTGCATTGGATATGTTTCTTCTCAGATTATAATGATGGGTGTATGGTTGCATTACTCATTCAGACGACTATCATAACATTGTTTTCCCAAAACCCCTTCAGGATGGTAGGATACATTGCTCTGATACTACTGTAACATACACCCTCAATCTGTCCTATTTTTTATGTTTTCTAATTTGCATTTGAAATGTATTTTGCAATAGTTTTTAGAAAAGCATTTTTATTAAAGATATTATTAAATGTTTCAAAAATGTTTTATAAAAGAGGGGGAAGGTAGATGGAATTCAGCGTGAAGGCTTGCAAGTGAAGGTTTTTTAGAAAAAAGAAAAAATAAAAGACAAAAAAAATTGACCAAGTCTTTGGGTGCCAAGGAAAGGAGGATACTTTTCATTTTTTTTCTTAACCCACGTATGAGGAGAGACTCTATGGTTTCAAGTAAGATGGCATTCAAGGACTTGCATGGTGGTATTGAAGGAATACAAAGAGATAAGGATGCACAGACATGTATCATCATGTCTCTGAGATCTATGGAGGACCATGTCATATTATAGAGATTCTAGGAGTTTGTTGAAGCCTAATCCATGTTGCAAAAGAGAAAACTATGAGTTCACCATCATACTTTCCCAGGTATATTTATATGGCTCAAATTTTTATACTCTGTAGAGTTTTCAAGTATAAGAGAGTCTTGGAATAGAAAAGTTTAAAATCTACGAATTGAAAGAGCTTTAGGAGGGTGTCTTTCAATTTAAGATCTTTGCTTAGGAAAACCAAACCTTTGAAGTTAAGAAAACACAAAAACCCTTACACTGTGACAAGGTGCCATTTATTTTTAGACAAGATTGAGAAAGTACTACATCTCAGACCCAAAGTTTCAACTAAAATGGTGGGATAAGGGTAGTGAAATTAGGCATGTTGTTTCTTTTTTTGGAGACTTGTTCCACCTCCTAGTTGTGCTTTTGTTGTTGATAGTATAGTTGAAGGTTGGACTCACCAAGATTGAGTGTAGTTCAACAAGATGATGATTTTGGAAATCTTGGAAAGCCTACTAGCTTTAAGAAACTACAAATATCAAGGAAGAGTGTTGATGGTCTCTATATTTGGATTCAAATTGTTCCTCTTGGTTATGTATGTTTAGAATTGAAGAAGACAACCTAGTTGTATAGAATATAGCATTATGGGAACACAATGACAATTATCAGCCTCGTTGCATATGGTTGACTAGAGGCATTAAATGAGGTACTAGTTTCATCAATGACTGCATCAAGTTTCAATCCTCAGCAAGTGTGAAAAAGTTGATTAGTTCATTTCTTTCTTGTAAGGAACAAGTAGTGCATGAACAAAAGGGAAGGATTTTGAGGCAAGAAAGGTCTAAAACTTATAGTTACAAAGGGTATAAATAATGATATAGTTTGTTTAGACCTACTTTTGATGGTTTGAAAAGGTATTATATTGTCATATGACCAAGAACAATGTACTAAGATGATAGTGCTCAATCCAACTATGCATCAATCTTTTCACTGGCCATATAATGGTAAGAAGTTTTTATAAACCTTCAAGTGAAATGAATAGCATTTTACAACATCATGCCAAGGTGAAGATAGTGATAGTTCAATAGCAAAGAACAATGGGAAAATATAGGTTTATAGAGTTAGATAAATGATAGTTATAGCTCTTCTCAATATCTAGGTGCTTTCAACATAGTTGGAGTTCATTATACTCAAGTATCCAACATCATGAAGTTTTGAGAGAGTGCATGTGAAAAACACTTAGTACAAGTCCAATCCTCACCAAAATGGCTTCATCAAGCATTTGATAGTCCAAGAGGTGCCAAAATAACACTATATAGTGAAAGATGTATACAGTCACAATAAATACTAAGTTATATATGTTTTAAAGGATATTGAGGATAGTCAATACTTGGGCATGTTTTTGTGCCAAGTAATTATGACAGTGGGATAGGTCTTTACAAGCATGGAATAATAGAAATAAGCTTGTTAATGGGTCTAAAGGAGGTTGCATTTTCAAGTGGTAGTAGTATGAAGATTATGTCACAAAGAACAATGACATCATCTATAACACCCCTCCGTTTTGGCTCTTTGATCAACATTGTTCTTCCCTGTTATGATTGTGTTTGATTATGCTTTGACTTTGGAACTAGGTTGCTTTTGATTGCAATTGTTATACAATGTGGATGTTATATTTCGATGTGATGTTATCCTGATGTTACCCTTATGGCATGTTTTGGATTAACTTAGAAGATATTTGATTTAACGATGTTTTATGCTGTTGATCATGTTATTGATGTTAGATGCGTCAGTTAGTGATATTGTATTGGTGAAGGGGACGGGATTGTATCACTCGCTTGCGAGTGCCCTACGATTCTGAGATTTCCTCTTCACGGTGTGATTGATCATATTATGTATATATGCACGTTTGACATGCTCTTTATTGCAGGTTGGCAGGTACATGACATCGACTCCACCTGGTTTCCAGGTTTGAGCGTGTCCATTGACCAACGGAAATTAATTGGGAGATAGTAGCTAGGTTTTATGTGTCAAGTCGTTACCCTAGTCACCGTGTGTCGTCGGGTTGTAGTCGGGTTTGGTTGTTTCATGTTGCCTAGATCACCTTGATCTTTAATTAAATTCAAGTTATAATGGCTTGTGTTGTTAATCTGTGGCTTAAATGTAATTGGTTGTAATGCTAGGAATGTTATTTACTTTATTAATTAATTTAATTTAATTAATAAAATAATCTAATCTTGGATTAGATTTATTTTATTGATTAATTAAATTAATTGTGTGAATTGATTAAGTTATTTCTTTCGAATTAAAAGTGTTAAAAGTTTTAAATTCTTTTATTGAAAAGAAAAAAAATTAAAATTAAAATTAAAAGGTATTACATTTTATTTGGAAAATAGAATTTTGTTTTAAGTTATTTAAAGTTCAAATGTTTCAAAATGCAATGACTTGTAGAAAAGATATTTTTGGAAATAGTTGACTTTTTTGGTAAAAGATATTTGTTTTTTTTTTTTAAATTGAAAATTGAAATTTAATTTCAATTTCAATTTGTGAATAATTTGGGGGAAACTCTATTTTTAGGGGATTTTTGTTCATTTTGAAAGGATGGGTTTTCAACTTGGATGGAGAGTTTGTTGGTGGTTTTACTTGGATTTGTGAAGGAGGTGGAGACTTTGGCTTGGGATGGATTCAATGGAGGAATTGGAAAACTCCATGTTTGAAGGCTTCAAGTTTTGGAGGAAGAAAAACAGGTTCCTCTTATCCTTGCTTGTCCAATTTGAAAATAGATTAGATCCTCTTCATGCTATTTAGAAATCTTGAAATGTTGTTTGAATCCAATGAAAACCATGGGTTATTTCTTTGAAAACTTGCATTTTGTGTTGAGATTTTGAAAAGAAAACCAAAACTAGAATCAACAATGGAAAAATGAAATGAAAAAAAAAGAGTCTTGTTGTCAAAACATAAATCTAAACCCTATGCTTGTGATGAAAAATCACATTGTTTTGTTACAAGATATTGTTGGGAATTTGCTCAATAAAACCCACAAATTCATTTTTTTTAAAATACTAGGGTTTCCATTTATTAAATTCTAGAAATAACCCTATATTTATTTTTATCCATGTAGAATTTTTCTGTGTTTTTCTTTGAATAGGGTTTATGTTTTCTTTTAAAAAGAAAAAAAAAAAAAGTAAATAAAATAAATTTTATTTTTTTAGGGTGGTTGGGGAGGCCAACCCCCACCACCACCGCCACCCAACGGGAGGCGTTCGCTGTGTGGGAACACACAGCCACCGCCGCCCGTAGGGAGGTGGGTTGTGTGTGAACACACAACCACCGCCGCCCGTAGGGAGGTGGGCTGTTTGTGAACACACAACCACCGCTGCCCGACGGGAGGCATGGCTGCGTGCCCAAGGCTTCGGCCCTTTCTTTGTTTTAAAACAATTTCAATTTCTTTTATTGAATTTAACCTTTTTTTTTATATCTTATTTATATTATATTTTATATATTATATATAATATTTAATATTATATATTATATAAAATATAATATATTTAATATATATTAAATTAAATGAATTTTGGTATAAGTTAAATAATATATATATATATATATTATTATATATGTTAAATCATAAGGATTTTAAAGATGATTAATTGAAATATATATAAATTATTTGATATATTTTAATTAATGGGTGTTTTAATTATTTGTTAAAATAATAGTTGTTTAAATCAAATATATTTGTATATGAAGGTATATACGTACATTGAATATTTATTTATAAATAACCATGATAATATGCTTTTATATTTAATTGTATGGATATCGCATTGGTACTTTATTTTAATAGATGCGCTAAGGGGTATCATAATTCAAATGTATTAAGATGATTATCGTCGTGCTATTAGAGGCAAGAGTGGAGTTTAGATAATCTAATGTTTTATTTGAAATATTGATTTTAGTTGATTGAGTATCCTATGTTGCAAAATGGATTAAGTGATTTAATTTAAATATTATTTACTAAAATATCTTGAGTTTGAATACGTTAGTGAAACTTAGAGTTAACGAATGTCTTATTCAAATCAGACGACTTTATTGTCAAATGTTGGATTTATTTATAATTTGATTTTGATTATTATGGATAACTGAGGCAAATGAAATTAAATAGACAAATTTAAAATATAGATCTTAGGATGAAATTGTTACATAATCGAAGCAAAAGTAGATTCTATATTTAGAAGAATTATTTAGAACGTTGAGTTTTTTTTAATAGTCAAATGATGTATTGAAAAAAAAAAGGGGGAGAGTTTTTAAATAATCAAATGATTATACTTCAAAGGTTGATTTTTATTAAGATATGTGATTGAGAAACGAAATATAATTATTGGTTTAAACTCCTTAAGTGGTCAACATGCTTAACTCACTATTAGGTATATTCGTTTTGGAATATAATTGAATTCAAGTAGAGATAAGATTTAGTTGATTTATTTAATGCTAAGTTGAAATCAAGACTGAATTATTTAATCTAAATGTTTATTTTTCAAGATGTTTAATTATAGAATATGATTGCAGAACTGAGAGTAAAGGATGAACTTATTAATTAACCTAAATGAGTTATTAATCAAGTGATTTATCTATAGTTTGTGATCATGAAACTTAGAGAGAACGGTTGATTTAAATTTTAACCAGATAGCTGCATTATTAAAGTGTTTTGATTATGAATATGGTTATGAAATTTAGAGTAAATGATTTGTTCTTTAAATATTTCAATGTCGTGAAAAGAAATGGGATCAATTGATTGGATAAATGCAAGTCATGAAATCTGTGTTTGACTGGATTTAGGAAATCCGAACATTAGCTCACTTATTTGTCTGAAATGTTTTCAGTGTTTAATTGTTCGCCTTCGATGTTGTGGAATGAGAGTGAATGTTTTGAGAGTCTTCCAGATATGGGTTCATTTATTGGTATGGGTGGTTATACGTGAGTCAGCCTTTGTTATGTACTTTGGTTTCCGTGATATGAGAAAAGTTTGTTTGTCAAAATTACATCTTTAGTCATTTAAAGAACGTGTGATTATATGATTGTTGACTTTAAGTCATTTCTTGTTGATCATGTAAGTCTTACAGTTGTGTTTATTGAGATGATGATTGTTGCCCTGGTGATTGGTTATTGTCTTTCTTGGGTAGAGCATGAGACTTGTATCAGTGGAAACCCAGTTCTTCGTACGAGTTATGTGACCTTGTGATTAAAGGTTGAGTCTTGTTTTTAGTTCGTTATGTGGGTCATCATTATGTTAGTCAACCTTGTGTTAGCCTTGGGAAGTGCACGCTTTGGTTTCAGTTTTGTACATCTGTAGTGATGTGTTACCTGTTGAGGTGTTTGGTTATTTGTGATCAGTGTTAGTGCATTTGTCTACCCTTGGCATGTGGTTGAGTTATGTGTTGTCGATAGGGGAGTGGCTTTCAACGAGCGCCGGGCCCAAAGTGGTTCCAGGATAACTCGTGTGAGATTCAGTTAACTAAGTGAAAATTAAAATAACTTATACTAGGGATAGAGTAGCTTGAACATTAATAAGATAATTTAGCCTCGCTCATTGGCTCAAGGGCTTGTACGAGACTTGAGATGAGTCGGGAAGGCCTGGAATGGCAAGATCGTTATCTCGTCCTTACGAGAGATAATCAATTCCGCTCTGGTGTGCATGTGGGGCCGGGAGTCGATTGAGGTTTCCAGGATATCCCTAGAGGGGGGCCGGGACCTAGGAAGATTTGCCAGGAGATCCCATGCAGCCTTTGCGATGACACTCCTCCTATGACAGCAGTCGGTATGGTGTTGTACCGTTGGTTTATTTTGTATAGTGATTGTACTCGATTTTGTACTCTGGAAGCATTGTAACCTTGATTTTAAGTGATGTAGTATATGTTCTTGTTTGCAGTTCAGTTTTTGTGTTAGCCTGTGTTTAGGGGTAGATGGTCTTGTCTAGGAAATCCTTGTTACTATCTCCTAGCATGGAGGGAGTGGGGCCTTTGGGTTCCACGTGGTCGGGTGGCGTGCATTTTAATCCGTTGGTACTTCTTCTTGTTCGTGTGGTCGTGATTTCCAGTTGTAGAGCTCGTTGGATGCAGTTGCTTTTCTAGCTTCGTTCTTTTCAGTTGATCTTTATTTTATTACCCCTCGTTTGTTATCGAGGTGGAATTTGTAAATTGTAATCATGATTATTGGATTTACCTCATTCGGGGAATGAGTGTTGTAATCTTATTGTTTAAATGTTGTTAATTGGAATCTTGAGGTATTTATTTTCCTTGTTGTAATTTATCTTGTATGGGATGTATGTAATCTTAATTTTGTAAGTGATTAATGTTTTGGTTTCAGTTGATGTTAATTGTTGTTTGGGTTTTTATGTAATCTTTGTCTCGCGACCTTAGAGGTTGTTGGCAATTATGTATTCATCTTACATGTTATTTGTACTTTAATAAAATAAAAAAATTGGTATGTTTAAGTAATGAATTGCAACTTCCTCTAGGGTTGCGTGGCGGGGCATTACATCATCACATTCCATGGGTTGGGTTTAGATTTTTGAGAGATTATGATGGTTTAATGAATGTAATTGTGTTCTTGATTTTAACAATCTTAATGATTGTTTCAAGATCCCATGTCAGCTATCTTTATCAGTCTATATGACAGTACTATTGCAAAAAGTTAATGATTTATTATTTATCAAAAATGACCATGAGCATGTTGCAAGTAAGAAAGGTAGTCTAGATATGATGTGATAAAGGACAATATCAATTAAAGACAAGACATTGGCAGGGTTTAATGAATCCATTCAAAGGACGAATGTAATAACCCTGGTGTTCTACTCAGTAAAATTTCAAAGTTTTCACCTCAAGTGAATGATCCATGATGCCATAACATAGAAATAAAAAAAAATCTTTTCCATAACAAAAATTACATGCACATTTGAAATAACCACTATTCCAAACTTCCATTGCATTTCATTGTAATTTCACAAATCTTTCCATAATATAGATTTCCATATAGAATAAACTAAATTTTATCATTCATGATTACATCCTTCCATATAAATGGTTACATGATGCATACACATGTAGCTCTCCTCAACTTTATTGGTAATAGATATACAATTGGTCTTGATGTCGCCACATTAGTGCATACATTCTAGATGTCCCCACTCCCTGGTGCATACACTCTAGTTGTCCCCAATATTGGAACAAACATCCTCAAACCTCGGCCGCCAACTAATGAGGAGAAGCATCACTCAAGCGATTTTCCACCAACCACAAACTAACTGTAGTCCCCCACACATCTGCCACATATGGAAAGATGGCCCTACCCTTTGACGGAGAGATTAGTTGGTAAAACCCCATAACAATAGCCTATTCGAGCTTAGTGTTGTGTCCTACATAACTAGAACTTGTAGATGCTACAATCCTAAACTAGCATGCATAAAAGGAACACAGTGAATTGACAATGCAACTAGTGGAAAATTACATTACTTTGGCCAAAGTATTCTCACCTAGTACTTTGAGTGACAGTCATCCTATTCACATACACTACCATAGCTCAGTTTGGATTATGACCATTCCTATACTATGCATAGGTAATTTCCTTCAATAGGTAAATCATTAACCTCATAAGCAACCTATTCCCTTTTCAAATCACAAAGATACTTCTCTCAAGTATTCACATATACAAGCTATTCCCTTCACTGGATAATCTAATCCCAAGAATATCCTATTCCCTTCACTAGATAGTCTAATCCTAGGAATAACCTATTCCCTTCACTAGACATTCTAAAACCAAGAATAACCTATTCCCTTCACTGGACAGTCTAATCACAGGAATAACTTTATATTAAAAAATATAACTACTCAATCTCATCTTATCATAGAATAAATACTCATAAATAACTAACTCCATTTAGGAATATGTCACAACAAAAAGTGATTCTCAACAAGAGTATAATATCATTAATAAATGACCTCAATCGAAGAGCAATTGTATCAATAAATAATTCTATTCGAGAGTGTAATCTCCTTGGTAAAACTTGGGTTATTCAAAGAGTAGAATCTTGTCAACAATATGACTTCACATCAAGAGTATAAAGAAACCAAATAGGTAACAACTCAAACTCAATAGATAATCCCACTTATGGCTCTAATCAAGTAGCAATTCATAAACTCAAGTGATCAACTTAATCACATAGATGAGTCTCAACTTTGGTATATCCAAATCCTAGGATTAAGTCAATAATCATCAGTCAGTCTCATCATGTAGGTTAATCTAAACCTATGTGATTCAAACAAAGATCAAATAAACAACCCAACCAAGTAGGTTATTCTTGACCTATTAGATCCAATGGGTATTCAAGTAAATATTCCAACCTAGTAGTTAATTCATAACCTAGGGTTTCAATCATTAATCAAAATTACTTCTCGACCCAAATAGGTTACTCTCAACCTAGGGATTCATTCAATAGTAAAGTAATGATCAAGTGATCATTCAAGCATAGATTAGCAATATGATGTCTCATCCTATCATATCTTTCATACTATCATTGTTGATGTATTGCTAAACCTTATCATTTCTAAGGTTTCCTAACATTATAAGGTAACAATGTCAAGTCACTTCGTGACATTGATACATTTCACATTATACATGTAGTGTAAATATCTATGTATAGAAACATCATCTGAATTCCCATATAGGGTATATACGAGTATTAAACAACTTCCTTAAGCTATTCACACTTTCATCAATCGTAGTATATAATACTATTGATAATATCCACTCCTTAATATGGATTATGTAAAAACACCCACAAGGAAATCATAACAACCAAACTCTCTCCCTTTCTAATAAGAAAATAGATCATTCCTCTATTTAAGCAATCTAATGCAATTTCCAATCAATTCAATCAAGGCATTCAATCTTTCACAAAATAGATAAAACATAAAGAGAATAGAATATCATGCCTGCTAATCTCTTTAATTTGACTCACTAGTTCTTTAGCTTGGCCCCCTCTTAAAAATTAGCTTATCAGCAAATCCACCACAATTCCTCTCACTAATGTTTCCTCACAAAATATCTCTCAGCAAAATAAGAAACTCACAAATATCTCTCAACAAAAATAAGAACCTCACAAATAAAATATAGCGAAATGGAGAAGTGTAATAATAAGTAGCAAAAGTCTAGCAAAGTGTACTTTCAAATGAGGTGAGACTACCTCTGTTTATACACAAAACCCAAAAACCACAAGCTAGAAACTAGGCCAGCAAATTGACACTTCTTAGCTCGGCTCAATCGACTCAGTAAGACATCTAAAATGTAGCGGATTCCTATCATAATACTCATCAAAACTATACGACAAGTCGACTCTTTGCTTGAAAACAACATGTTGACTGATTCATACTTGCACATGATCTAATCTAGAAATTGACTTGCAGGTTTAATAGACTTCCACTGAATCACTGAGTTCATAATATGGTGCCAACAATTCACCATATTCCCTATCATTTAGCTTGTTGTTTCATAGAAGAATAAGTCAATACTCTCATTGGCTGTGTTTTACTTAGTTGACTTGGTTATTACCAAAGCATTTGACACATAACAAATGAGTCGACTTCCCTTTTAATAGTGTTGCTTTATATCCTATTAAATGCCCTACATTTTCATTAAATACCCCATATACTCCATGCGCCCTGTTAGTAGGTTTAAATGCATATTGGACATACGTGTGGTTGATAGTATAAGCTAAGTTTACCTTGTATGTAGCACTATACTTAACCCCATCTATATGTACCATATATGTGCCTCTCTTATGCGCTCGAACCATTATATATTCAACACTATATACTTTGCATACATTACTTCCGTTCAATCTGCATGTCATGCATATCATAGTCTTTAGGAGTATTACTATTGTTTTATTGGCTTTTATGCACAACCCAAACTCATACCTCATGCTTGGTCCAAAAGTAATGTATGCTTAGATTTTGTATGAGACAACTTCCCCCAAAGCTTGTGCAATATATAAATATGCTATATTTACTTGAAATCATTTTCAAACGCATCCTTAATATTATGTATATAGTAATATATATATTATAGCATTTATAATATGTATATGTATATGTATATGTATAAATACATAATAACAACTTCCAATATGTCAATAAGCATATATAAATATTTATATATACGTGAAAATTGATTGTTCGTATCAATGATACATATGTATACATGCATATGTGGATACACATATAGGTATCCTGACATAGTCATCCAAATATATATAAATATAAACATGTGTTAAAATAGTCATACATATATATACAAATATTAATATATATGTACATACGTTTACAAAAGCGTAACAACATACATATACATTAATATATGTATATTATATATATAACATTATTTTATCATCCATGCTCAAGTACATATACTCATATATTCACCGATTGATATATATACACATATCATGTTACTATCCCTTATTAACATAAATGCATTCATATCCTCGTCGACATGCATATACATTAAGTGTACACACACACACAAACACACATATATAATTGATTCCACGTGTATGTATACTCATAAGTATTTCTACTTACATACATATGCACATGATTATGCTCTCTTGCACAAATCAATATAAATATACCCATATACATGTATACATTTAACGTACATATGAATCAACGTAAAGATGACTATTCACAAAGTCCTAAGACTCAAAGATTCAATCATGATAACTTGATCACACAATCAAAGAAATCAAAGACATTTTCTCAAGCATTTCAACCTATCCTCAAAGATTACTTACTTGGTTCCCACAAACCCGACTCAACTAGACCAACTAGGGTGTGAGTGTGTGTAAGTTCAGTTAGGTTTCATTAAGGGTTACCCGACCATTGCTTCTCTTAAGTGATTCTTCCCCTCCCTTTCGAAGGATTGAATTTGTCCCTACAACCAACTTAGTACAACACCAAGGTGGTTAGATGTTCATAGTAAATCCATTTGCAACTGTATAAGCATAAAATTGCACCCTTGCAATTTTTCTTACATTCTTGCGTACGCTTTAGTGTCCACTCCCTTAGCATCTTGAGTAGGGTCATTTTATCCCTTGCATTAGCCTTCTTCCCTTCTCAAGATGCTCCAACACCCCTTTTTAGCAACTACCCTCATGCATTAGCTTTACATCAAATTTTTGGCTTTTCCCGTTTGCGTTGTTTTGTAGCGTGACGTGTCCGAACACTAGCACGCCGCGCTAGCATCTTGTGATGTGTCAACACTCAAACGACCGTTTCTGAGCATGTTTTCCACTTGTTAGCTAATTTTGTCGGTGGAAATGGCTCAGGATTCTCTATAACCACCCGGGAAGCTTCTTTTTTGCCTTTTTAATCCATTATTTCCATCCATTTGCATCTTCTAACTCCTTCCAAGTCTTGCTAGCACTTCTCTAGCTTCATTCTAGCTTTTAAACTTCACTCCAACACTTGCTTACACAACTTCATACAATTTGTTGTAGCAGCTTCAAGCTCTCTCAAGCTCTCTTTACAACACTCTTGCAACTTCATCTCCTTCATTTCATGTTTGTGAGCATCCTGGGATTCAATATCCCCTACTATCTGCATACTTACTCAGTGATACGGGTTCTCCTCCTCGAGTGGGGTTTTCTTTTATCACCTCTTTTGTGATACAAGTTCTCCTCCTTGAGCGGGGTTTGCTTTTATCACATGCTTATTTGGTGGTGTGGGTTCTACTCTTGAGCAGGTTTTGCTTTTGCCACACACTTTGTTCATTTCTCTCTTTCTCTCTATCTTCTTGGCTGTCTGTGGAGGTGGGAACACCAAAACAGGGGTTTGACTGAGGAAAACCCTTATACAGCCCCAACATTCTCTCCAGATATCATGCTTGCAGGTTTTGAAGACACTTACGCACTAGAGGCTTCATCACTCGTGTGGTTGTAAGTATTTATTTCCTTTCCTCTTCTTAGCTTTATCATTTATGTTTCATTCTATTCTACTACTTTATCACATTTTGTAATTTCTCAATAATCAGAATAGAAGCAGTTATTTAGGTATTTTCTGTGATATTCTCACTTTTTGGTCCTTACAAGATGCTAGCGCGCCTCTGGGACGCCAGTGCATCGCGTTTTTTTCGTTTCCTGCACTGACGTCCTTTGTCCGAGAGCTTGTTAGTCTATCTAGAAAATCTCTATGATCTGCTCTTTCAGATTCTAAAAATTTTGCCTCTGTTCCATTGAGGTAGTTTAGGGAAATTCGCCTCGTGAGGCTCTCTAAATGAATAGAACTCGTGAGTAGCGAATCCCCCTATTCTACAACAACATAACACATTTGTATCAACAAATAACTAGAATGTTCATATTAAAATACATAGCATTCCACTAATTCAAAACATATTCATTCTTTTGAAATCAATAACATCTTATTGCATATTCACATATTTCATTTACCTAACAAACATATTGAAGTCACAATTTACATTTATCAACATTTTCACTCATAATGGTAAAAGTGTTACATTGGTGGTTATCGTTGCACCAAAAGATCGACCTGTTCATTCTTGATACAACTGCTAGATTTATACAAGATCCACGAGAGGTAGTTAAGCCATGTCACAAACCCAAGCACCACGTTGCACCAAGGAGACCAAGGGACACACCATCTTGCAATAATCTCCCTAGCACAAGCAAGGGGTTCGAACCTGTGACCTCGGCTCTAATACTAATTGTTACATTGGTGGTTGTTGTTGCACCAAAAGATCAACCTATTAATACTTGACACAACCACCAGATTTATACAAGATCCAATGGAGGCGGTTAAGCCATGTCACGAACCCAAGCACCGCGCTGCACCAAGGAGACCAAGGGACACAACATCTTACAACAAAAAGTAACTTGGTAACTATGAAACAGGATGTAACAACAACCCACTCACCATTGTACAGTCCTATTATGATAATCAAGGCTATAAAATATAGTAAACCTAATGAGAATCCAAAAAGTCATAAAAACCAAAGTGCAGATTATGACAACAAGAAGATATAGAGTCACAGTTCACAAGTAACCACATACCTTACTAAAGGAAAGCTTTAAGGACATTTGAAATCATGAAATGATGAGTCAGTGAGTTCATAAAGAAAATATCCCTTTAGAAGATAGTTGTGACATAAAGAACAAAGTTGCAATAAGGTCTTATGACCTTGTAATGCAACCTTGGGACTGTAATCAATGATTGTACCTTGTCGACAGTCATATGACTGTACTATGACTTCATGTCAACACTGAAGTCATCAATAATCCTTTTAAATGTGTGACAGTTATAATCAAATAGATAGGTGGACTATGGGATTCACAAGTAGTGAAGTCATGATCATAGTGTGGTTTTTTATAAGGAAAATCAGGTTTTGAAGGGGCCCCGAAACCCTTTACAAGGACGAAAAAGCTTCCAAAAAAACTAAGCAATTAAAACAAGCAGCCCAAAAAAACAAAAAGCTGACAAAAGATAAAACATTAGGAACCCGTCAGCAAAACAAGAGAAAAAACATCAGCAACCCAGTTGATCCAGCAAAAAGGAATGCGTCAGCTACAACATTTTTTTCCAAAATGTTCACTGAGGCCATATTCTCCTTGATGACCTCCTCTTGCATATCCACAACCTCTTTGATTTCTTCCACAGAGACAACTGCTCTCTTTTTTGTCTTGCGCCTAGTCCTAAGGCACAACCCAACATTCACATCTTTCTCCAACACTAGAGCAGACTCCTCAGCTTTATCCTCCTAGTTTAGGCAATTGATTTCCTCAATCACTTTCTTTAACTCACTCAAGTTCAGAGGTTTACCTGTCCAATTAAGAGCTTTTTATGTTTAAAACAGAGAGACCCCTAGCTATGGTCTTAAGAGAATTATTGCTAATATTAACCACCGTTCTTAAGTCCTCCATCATCTTACCAGTTCTCTCCTCAATATTGGCAACACGATCCTCTAAACTTTTCTTGACCTGCATTTCCAGAGAGGAAATCCTCTCCTCATGAGAAACCCCTAGACGATCAACATCAATAACCAGCTTGTCCAACATTACATTCATGGATTTAAATTTTCCTTTAATGGCCCACTCCTTCTGATTACCACGAAGCATAGCAACACAAATCTCCTACCAATTTTTAACCTAAATATTCAACTCCTTAACCTCAGAAAATAACCACTTTACCAGAGATAGCAAATTCCTCATCCCATCCTCGGCCATTTTGCAGAACATGTTCATATTCACATCATCCCAGTTAATAGGAGGCTAATCATTCGACTTAGAGTTACCAGGAGGTTCATTCCTATCTAATTTCTGCTCCTCATCCTCTTCAATAGGTGAGTCCTCGACCTCCCTACTCCAATTTAACCGCCCTATCAACTGGAGAAAACCCCTGAGAATGCATTACTGCCTCCATCCCCTGCATCTCCATAGGCCTGGGCCCTTTCTGCCACTCAACAGAGCAAGTATTACCAGCTCCCACATAATCCTTTAACACAGTCGTAGAGGAAATTTCCACCTTCCCAGGCAAAGGATCCCCAACAGAGGCATTCTCAACATCAACATTCTTCACACCACCTTCACCAGGACACAACAAGGGTTTATCACTAGAACTAGGTGCCACCTCCATTTTCTTTTTAACTGGAAGATTTTCTTTATTGGCACCTTAAGATTTTCCTTTTGAAATCTTCCTCATAGACTTCTCCATGGAGTCCCGCAACTCCACATCCATTTCATAGCCCTTGCTCCACTCTTTCAAGACCTCAATCCCTTCCTCAGAGCCACCTTCATCCACAGGCATTTCCTTAAATTCTGACTCTTCTTCCTCAAAACTCCCAACCCATTCTACGGCAGAGTCACCCGTATCATACCCAAAAATTTTAACAACCTTCTTACCAGGGGGTTTAGGAGAAATCACAATTAACTTAAGCTTAATGTGAGAAAACAAGAGATTCATAAGCCCCTCATGTAAAACCACCTTCCTAGGGTTTTTTATATGATCTTTAATACTCTTTTCCATGGAAATTAACAAATAGAAGGGAAAAGAGACCAACACCTTGTGCCTAAAATGATTCAGAAGCATGAAATGGTAGTTGTAAATAACAAAGAATCTACCTTCAAGCGTAAAATAGTGCATTATGGCCAACATGACATCCCTCCATAACGGCTTCAAAGACTTGCAAGCGTAGCCATCGTTCCCAATTTCTCAAAGCTTCTTCTTCTCGTCATACTTGAAAAATTCGCAAATGCCTTTTTAGCTGCTCTCCTATCTCTAAAAAATTTCCTCCCAGAGACCGCCAGACCAGTAGCCTCCGCAATGAACTCCTCATCAATTTTAAACTCTACACCCTTATAATGCAGCGGCCTCCCATTCCAACCTTTCACAAAAAAAATTATAGCATTAGGGTCCAGACCTTGAACTCTCTGCATAAACTGCGTAACCCCACCCAGCTCCAAATGCTTCCAAACAACATGATTCTTTTGAAATTCCTCACAAGAACTTGGTTCAATTCTACAGTGGTCTCCACCCATGGCGGCAAGAAAAGATGTAAACCCAAACGACACTAGAGAGTTAAGAAAATGCAAATGAAACCAAACTCTCCACAAAGCAACACAAATTACACCCACAATACATGTGGGAAATTCATTCAAGGTACTGCCTGCTTACGCTGGTAGTCCTCCATTTTACGGAAACCAAGGAAATAATAATGAAACATACAGGCCAAAGGTTCCTCGTACACAATCTAACTATGAAAAATAATGAGGAAACTTTCCCAAAAAACCTCAATCTTAAAAACAAGAAATTTGGTCATCATTAGATAAACATTTAAGATTGAGAGGAAGAGATTCAAACGAACCCCAATCAACTCTCTCCACCACCCCCACATTGGCTACACCATCAGCCAACCTATTAGCTTCACAGAAAACATGAGAGACTTTAAATTCCTCAAAATAATTTAAGATAATTAAAGAATCATCTATAAAATTAGCAATAGACCAATATGAAGGGTATTTTTTTAAGAGGCAATTTATAACATTAAGAGAATCCCCCTCCAAACAAAGTTTAGAAACCCCCTGATTTTTAGCCAGAATAAGGCCATGATAGAAAGTTGTAGCCTCCACATAATTAACCCTATTGGCAATCTTAAAATTATAAAGGTGCAGTTAACCCTATTAGTGATCTTAAAATTATAAAGGTGTCGTTAACCAAATAAAGTACACAGTCCTATCATTGAAGATATAAGAACAATGAGATAATGCATGATGACCAGTGAGTTGGGTAGTCATAGTAAGAGCATGGAAGGTGGATTTTTTGAGCAAGTCAAATACCATGACTTTGTCATATTGATGCCTCTTCCCAGGTGCTTGGTACAAGAGAGTGAAATACTCCTAAAAGGTAGCTTAATGACATTCAAGCATAAATAAATCAAATAATAATGAAGGTAAAGTATGTGAAAGATAGTGCATGGACATGTTATGCCCTGCATAACCACCCCATTTTATTCTAGAACAAAATGGGTCCCCCTTATCTTTTTGGTCTTGTTGCCTCTATTATTTGCTTTGACCTTTGGAATTCTTTTGTTTTCCTCCTAATTTTGTCTTTTATTCTATTTGATTTTGGTTCTGTCTCAACTTGAGTTGTTTTTCTTCTTGCTTGAAAAATTGAATGAAGCAATCATAAGCAATAGTGTATTTTATGATAATATAGTTTTATATGCTCTAAGGACTGACTGAGGCATTTGTTTTGCAGGATTGAATCACTCATCTAGAGATGTCTCTCAAGGAAGTCAGCTGTAAAGCATGTCTCAGTCCCATTCAGCATAAAACTCCTTAAGGAAAAAATTTGTTGAGACCCTCCTGTTGTCTGGCCAACTGGCAATTAGGTTCTGATTCATTCAAAATCCAAAGGGTCGCCGAGACATTTCGGTCACTAAGATCTCTCGGCGACTAAGTGGAGTCTCCCCGAACTAAAATAAGCCTTCGCCGAAACAGGGTGGCTTTGATGTAATCTCTCGGTGACTAAGTGGAGTCTCCCCAAACTAAAATAAGCCTTCGCCGAAACAGGGTGGCTTCGATGTAATCTCTCGGCGACTAAGTGGGGTCTCCCTAAAGTAAAATGAGCTCTCGGCGAAAGGGAGAGGCTTCGGTGTAATGTCTCGGTGAAGGAGGAAGGTCTCGCCGACATGAGATAATATCGGCGTAAGGTCTCACTGATCCATTGGAGTCTCAGCGAACAGAGATGTCATCGGAAGGATCTCGCCGAGAGAGAAGTGGCTTCAGTAAGATGTCTCACCGACAGGGTGAACTCTTGCCGAAGTGAAATGACATCGGCGAAAGGAGGTTTCGGTCGCTATGAAGTCTCGGCGACTAAGTGGTGTCTCATCGAAAGGTTGTGCCTTTGAGGAGAAAAAGGTTATTTGCCATGATGTCTGGCCAAAAGGTAAAGGTCTCGCCGAAGGTTCTCCCTTCGGCGAGATGTCTGGGTGACCGCAAAGTGTCTCGGCAAAACGGAGTGTCTTCGGTGAAAGGTCTCGCCGACAAATGGTGGTCTCCCCAGCAAGAAAGGAAGAGGTCTCAGCAAGAGATTTGGGTTCGCCAGGATGTCCCACCGAAAAGCGATGGTCTCGCCAATGTTTTTAAACCCTCGGCGTGGCTAAAGGTGCTCGCCATGATGTCTTGTCGACCCGATAGGGTCTTGCCGAAGTAAAGCAGCGTCGGCGAAGGATTTGGGTTTCACTGTGAGGTCTGGGCGACTACGGAAAGTATCGCTGAAACAGGGTGAGCTCGGGGGGGAAAAGAAGAGATCGACATGAGGCCCACCAACAGGGTGGACTCTTTCCGATAGGAGCTCCAAACAAAATATTTAAGTTTGGCATAAGATCTCGCCAAGAGAGGTAGCGTCGCCATGACGTCTCACTGACCCGACGGGGTCTCACTGAAAGAAAGGAGTTGGCTCGAGGGGAATGAAAGAACTTGGCATGATATCTTGCCGACTAGCGGTAGTCTCTCCGACAGGGTTCTCCCTTCGGTGTAATGTTTGAGGCTCGCCATGATGTCCTACTGATCCGATAGGGTCTTGCCGATTTAGAATGAGCTCGGGGAGAATGGTCAGCTTCACTATAAGGTCATGCCAACTAGAGATGGTCTCGCCGACATGTTTTCTCCCTTCAGTGTAGTGGAATGCACTAGATGAAAGGTCTCGCCGACCCAGAGATGTCTCGGCGACCGGGCATGAGTTCGATGTGAGGTCTTCCTGACATAAAAAAGTCCCCCCGACATGGGTGTTCTTGCCAAAGAAAGAGAAGCTCGCTAAGAGGTCTTTCCGAGGGAATGCTCTCTTGCCAATAGATTTTGTGATGTCGATATAGCTTATACAGCTCGACATAGGGTCTCGCCGACCGTCATGTGTCACGCCGATAGTTGCTTAGAGAGGTATAATCGCATCGGGGAGACACGATTGGTGTCTCACCGACATGCGATTCCATTCTGAATTGACCTTTGACCGCCCGAGAATCTTGTGTGGTCTATGTTTCACCAATCAGAAGAAGCCAAAGAGGCAAACTCTGGGTGTTTGACTGGTTGACTACCCATGTGAAGGGACCAACAGAATGCAACCGGTCTGGATATGTTCCATGAATGAGCCGATGGCACACCTTGATGAACAAGGGTGCGGAGATCTAACAGGCGAGGCCGAAAACTATTTCTAGAAGGGACGGTCAAAAGGCAGAAGGATCTTGAGCGGGGAGAAAGGAAGAAAAGAGGGAGAAACTATGAGTTACAGGGACAGCTTTAAGGTCTGTTAATTGAAGGCAGATTGGTATTAATGGCAATGCTTTAGAGCATTAAAGGCAGCTCTGCAAAGGAGATCGAAGATAGACACGGAGGCTAGGAGTTAATGTTGTAGTTACAAAAGATCTATAGGTCATTCCCAGAACAATCTTTCAACAACATGGACAACAGGATTCACATTGAATGCAGCATTAACTATATTCAAAAGATCTGAGTGCCGACCCTCCTGCAACTAGCAAATATTTTGTAAACCCTAAAAACAGGGGTCCAGTGCATTCTTTCTGGTACACTCTATATATATGGCATTCTTGCCTCTTTGTAAAAAGTTAGAAACAAGTTAGAAAAAGTTGTTAGAAGAGGAATAGAGACAGTTAGAGGAGAATATAGAGTAAATAGGTCTAGAGATAGATTTTCAATAGTACAAATTTTTCTGAAGGGTAGAAGAGACAGAGTTGCATCCTGATTCTTTGTAATGGGAGCCTCTTTGGTCTTCTTAGTTAGGGGTTAGATTCAGTAGAGGCCAATAATGTATATTTCTGGTTTTCTTAGTATAGATGGAAACAATCTGAAATCATAGGTTTTTTGTACACTGGTGATTGTGCCAGATTTGTAAATGTTGCTTATTTGTTTCACTAACAGTAGAAGCAACCAGATTTAATCTATTTCATATTGTGTTCCAGAATGATGTTCATCTTGGGTTAATCAGTTGATTTGAAAAGCTTTCAAAGAAATAAGTTTTGTTTTATGTTTTGTTTAAATAGTGATTTACAATCTGTTGGTAAAATTAGCACTGTGGATGAATGAAGTTGTGTGTCAATCACAAGTTGATTTTGTTCTCCAGTTTCAGTTAGCAATTCCCTGAAAGGTAACAAGACTGGTTAAGTTGGATGAATTATTATTCTTTTCAGTTCCAAGCTTTGATCTATCTTTTTATGTTTCTTTAAAAACCCCGGTTAAAGTAGGTTTAAATTCATGCTTGATCTTAGAACAATCCACAAGCTCAACACTAGCAGGCCCCTTGAACATTATAGTTCACATCAATCACTGAGTGAAATCAACACAGTCAAGAACCGATTACAAAGACCTTGGGAGCTAAGATATCCATGTGATCATCTTTCTCTTTCAGGAGAGCAGGGTAGTAATATTTTGTTTAACTGCTGCTGTGCCACTTGGACCATCAACAGAGAATTGGCACTAGAAGGAGGGCCCAGAAGAGAAAACTGGATAACACTAGATTTTTCTCACCAGAGAAGCCCCATAGAGTTCTTCGATCAACTGAAAATCCATCACCTTTGATAGAACTCAAGACCCCAACAAGACACAAAGTTTGCAAAACTGGGGCAACCATCATACCACCCTTGTCAACTCCGCTCACTCCACCAGGCTTTTCACCAATACCCCAGTGGATACCTATCAATCCACTACCCAATCCATCTCAATTGTCATCATAGCTGGTTCAACCCATCCAACAGTTGGCTCAACCACCACCACCACCACCAATGGCGTTCTTTCAGAATAATCCCTCTCCATTGGGGACTATTCCTAGAGGTTTTCATGACATGCCTAAGAATCCTGAGAAATTTGTTCCAAGTACATTCATGGCGAATCACGGAGTGCTGAGGAGCACATACAAGCTTTTAAGGATGCTTGTACTAGGGCTCAGATAGCCCGCCATGATGTAGTTTGTAGGTTGCTCCCTTATTCCTTAGGGGATATGGCGTACAACTAGTACCTAAATCTTCCTCAACATTCTATTCTGAGCTGGATAGACCTGAAGAATGCTTTCATCAATCAATTCAGAATCTATGTAGATCCAGCCATTCTGTTCCACCAATTTGCTACTATTAGGAAGGAGCCAGGTGAACCTTTGCCCTTGTTCAATACTAGGTTTCAACGAATGTATAGGAAACTGCAAGACCCCTATCTAGTTGCTGAGAATAGTGCCATTCAAGCATACTTTAGGGTTATAGACCCTTTGCTAGGTTTGTTTCTGCAAAGAACTTATCAACCGACTGATATTGATTCCCTGTCCAAAGTTTACCATCTAGCTATCAAGTTGCAACAACAAATTAGTTCTCAACAAGGAAGTTTGGGAGGAGGTTTTCCTTCAACAGGGTATCAGATGCATAGCCCAACCCCTCTATTTAATACTGTCCCGAGAATGTCTCCTTCCCATTATGGGCCTATGCCTGAGTTGCAAACTCAACCTCCTATGCCATTCTTCGCTAGTGGAACTCCTGACTTCTTTCAACAATCACAGGTTCGTCAAAGTCCCCATGGTCATCATAACCAAATTGGAACACCAAATCATGGTGGTCAGCCACCTGTTGCTAAGAGTGTGGAAAGTCAACAGACAGTCCAACTCACAAATGAGGTAGAGACCTTAAAAAAACACTGTCTCAAGTCACAAATGACATGGCTCAGCTTAGATTGAACCCTTCTCAGAACCAAGGTAATTATCCTAATCAGAACAATCACAATCAGGGTAATTATCAAAATCATAACAATTATAACCAAAGGGGTTATCAAGGCCAAAACTCCTCTAACCAAGGCTATCAAAACCAAAATAGAAAATACAACCAGAGACCAAATAACAACCGAAAATGGAATACAGGGCCCAACAATGGTGGAGTTTCCCACAATTATCAAGCTAATGAGGAGAGGTCACATACTAAAAATGTGGCTGACCTTAATTTAATGACTAACTGGTGTAGGTTGCATGATACTGCCACTCATTCTGAGGTGAACTGCCCTGAAATGGAGAAAATTGTCAAGATGGCATAGGCAGATGCCCAAACATTCCAAGGGAACCCAAACAAAGGAGGTGACTCGGTGGATACAACAATGACTTATGACCTCTTTGAAGAAGAACCCTCATTCCCAATGCAGAGTGAGAATGAACCAGAGGAAGACATGTATGATGCCCAAGCCTTTCAGACAAAGGGAGGATACTTCCTAAGAAATCAAAATAAGGGTCCATTCACCACATCAGTGCCACCTAATCACATGGTGCCTCCAAATCAAAGTACTGATAATAACCCTCCACCAAAAGGTCCACCTGACTTCCATAACAAAGGTAATTCTCCTGGTGTTTTCAAAGGTAATGCAAGCTACAACACAGAATTTGATCTTGTTTCTAGGATGTAGAAACATAAAACTTCTTTGTCATACTTTGACATCTTAAAGTGGTGCCCTGCTCAATGGCAGATGGTGCTGAAAGCTTTGGAGCAAGCTGATAAATCAAAAGGGAAAAACAAGGTAGCCCCTGCTGCAGACATGAACACAGCCTTGTACAGAAGCAAGGTAGGTACTCCACCATTTCTTTTGAGTTTAAGAATCTATGGGAAGAACCTACATAATTGTCTGTTAGATTCAGGAGCTTCTGGCAATGTTATGTCGTTTTCTATATGCAAGAAGTTGGGATTGAACCCTGTCCAAACAAAAAAGAAGGTCATCCAACTTGACAAGACAGAGGTTAATGTAGTGGGAGAGTTAAGAAGCATACATGTCCAAGTAGGGTCAAACCCTAGGATTCAAACCAACATAGACATTCAAGTAGCAGACATTCCTGAGACCTATGGTATGTTGTTGAGTAGAGATTTGATGAAAGTAATAGGGGGATATCTCTCCCTCAACTTTTCACATATGTGGTTACCATGGAGGGGAATTCCTACGCAGATTAGGATTGAAAGTGAACCTCGCCTCAAGCATATCATTACTGAATATGATCTCCCCAATGAGGTAGCCTATTTCGAAACTGGGATAGGGGTTTATAAAAGGGAAGAAATTTTAACTTTTTCAGTTCTTGATTCTAAGGACATGTCAATAAAAGAGTCCCCTGATCCTATGACTAATGACAATCAACAGGTATTAATCAAGAAGTTGCAACAAGGATCAGCTAGTCTTAGGGGAAGATATCGATCTGCAAAGTCTCCTGCTCCCCAATTGGTGTAGGGTGCATTACCAAAATCATCCTGAATTGACTTGCCAACCCTGCATGGACATTTTAAGTCATGTTTCCCAAGCTAGGGAAGTTAGCTTAAGTCACCCTGAGACTGTTGCAGACCACTTCTCATTTGAATCCAAGCAAGCAATAATGTTAACCAGGGGTAGGATACCTTCAAAGGAAGCTCCTTCTCAAATTGAACCTACTCCAGACACATTTCTGAATCAGCATATTGATGAGGAGCAACCCCAAGGTTTGTTTGACACCCCTGTACTCACGAGTATACCAAAACCCAAGGAGTTAACCAAAGACACAAGTGACTATCAGAAGGATAGCCACAGGTTATATGATATGGTTGTGCAGGAATTGGAAAGTGTACCTAAAAAACCTGTCAAACACCCTTTCCCTATGTCTGATGCAAAAGATCAAGCAGCCCCACCTCTGGCTCATCCTATCCAAAGGCCCATAATAACCTCCAAAGGATCAAACCCAGCCCATGATCAGTTATGGACCCTCACGTTTGATGGATCCAAATCCAAGACAGGCTGTGGTGTGGGGATTGAACTAACCAGCCCGAAAGGGAAAACCTTCTTTGCTTCTTACAGGCTGCAGTTTGGGTGCACTAACAACGTAGCAGAATATGAAGCTCTGGCACGGGGGTTATGTTTGCACATAAGTAGAAAGTCACAGCCTTGATGCTCAAGGGAGATTTAGAAATTGTTATCAAGTAAGTGTGCAGCCAATACACATGTCACAATAGAAGGCTGACAGCTTATAGAAATTGGGTATGGAACTTAATTAAAGACTTTGATGCTTTTGGGATTAGCTTAATCCCTAGATAAGAAAATTAGATAGCCGATTCATTGGTTGTTGCTGCAAGTACCCTGGAACCTATGCAAGGCTCCAGGCTTAAGAAATTCTCAGTGGAATTGATATCCACCCCTACTATTCCTGATAATGTCAGGAACTTTCAATTTTTTGATGATGATCGACATATCCTTGCGTTTCTAGCAAGTTCAGATGTTTTTGAAGGACAAATCATTAATGAGTCCAATAGGGATCAAGGAGATTGGAACCCTGGAGATTGTGATATAGAGGGGGTCCTCAATTAAAGAGTAATAGCATCCCCAAGGGAATGGTGGCTTTCGAAAGAATTTTTTATTCAAACCCCATGGCTCAGGAGAAAATATCAGCTGAAGATAAAGGAGGTGAATATGAAATTGTTAACCTAGCTGATTCTGGCCCTGAAAGAAATGTTTACATAGGGAAAGCTTGCCCTGAAACAATCAGAAAAGATATACTGAGGGCACTGAAGAAAGATATTGTTGTGATAGCCTGGGGGTATGAGGATTTAAAAACATTTGATGCTTCTGTAATAACTCATACCATCCCTCTGAAGCCCGGAGCTAAACCATTCTGACAAAAGCAGTGCCCTCTCAACACCCTGATTGACCCACTGATCCTTAAAGAAGTTTAGAAATTGCTTTCTGTAAGGATAATCTTCCCTGTGCAACATTCAACCTGGGTGGCTATCTTGGTTCCAGTCTATAAGAAAAATGGAGAGATCAGGCTATGCGTAGACTTCAAGAATCTGAACAGAGCTTCAGAAAAGGATAATTACCCACTCCCTTCTCTGGATGAAGTCTTGCAAACTGTCAATGGGTCCCAGATGATATCATTCCTTGATGGTTACTCTGGATACAATCAGGTAATGGTTAACTGTGAAGACAGAATGAAGACAACCTTCACTACAAAGTGGGGAACATTTGCATACAGAAGGATGCCATTTGGTCTAATAAACGCTGGAGCAAATTTTCAGCGCGCCATGGACATAGCATTCAAGGACTTAATCGGAAAATGCATCATCGTTTACATGGATGACCTGACAGTATTCTCCAAAGATAGACTGAAGCACGCTACAGACTTGGCTAGAGTTCTTCAAAGATGTATCCAGTATGGAGTCTCCTTGAATCCTAAAAAGTGTGTGTTCGGGGTTTCTGAAGGGAAGCTTTTGGGACACCTAATCTCAGAAAGAGGGATATCAATCAATCCAGACCGAGTTGAGTCCATTCTAAAGATAGCTATGCCAGGGAGCAAGAAGGAGATGAGATCCTTCTTTGGAAAGATCAATTTCGTGAGAAAGTTTATCACGGGCTTTGCAGAAATCGTAAAACCACTGAATGAAATGATGAAGATAGACGCTAAGATAGAGTGGAGTGATGAGGCGAAGGCCGCATTTTCATAGGTCAAGCGATCCATTTCGAAAGCTCTGGTCCTCACCAACCCTAACTACTTGAGGCCATTCTATATTTACTCTTTTGCCTCTGAGCATTCCTGTGCAGCTATCTTAACTCAACGGAGAGAGGAGGGAGAGGAAAGACCAATCGCTTTCATGAGTTCCCCATTCAAAAATGCTGAAATTAAATACCCACCCCTTGAAAAACAAACTTTTGTGCTGGTCAGAGCTGTCAAGAAGTTTAGGCACTACATTCTCCGAAGTCAAATCATTGTTGTAGTTCCTGATGCTACTGTGAAGTCCCTACTTATGCAGAGCAAGCTGGGAAAAAGAAGAGGGAAATGGATGGCCATCTTGCAAGAGTTCGATCTGGAGATACACCCTACGAAACTTGTCAGAGGCATAGGCCTGTCTAAGTCCATGGAAACTATTGGTGACAACATCATTTTCCAGCAATATACAACTTGGTCCTTCTCAAACGACCCTTGGTATGCTAATATCATCTATTTCATCCTCAACAATCGATGTCCAGAGGGAATCAACGCCACTCAAAGGAGAGCGTTGAGAATGAAGAGCTCTCATTATATGCTCAAAGGAGGATTACTATAGAGGAATAATTTCAAGGGAGTGTACCTACGATGCCTCGATCAGTAGGAGGCTAAACATGTGATCACTAAATTTCATGGGAAACACGACACAGGTCATGGTTCGGTAGACTCATTGGCACACCAGATCCTCAGATCCAGTTATTACTGGTCATGTGTGTTCAAAGATGCCCATCAACATACAAGAACATGCCACATATGTCAGATCTCTGCATCAAAAGAACGCCATTCAGCCATGCCATTGCAACCTGTCTACGAGGTAAGACCATTTGCCCAATGGGCGCTGGACTTTATCGGGGTCATTAACCCAAATTCTTCTACAGGACACAAATTTATCTTGACTGCTACTGATTACTGCACAAGATGGACAAAGGCTATACCTTACAAGAAAAGCACAACAGAGGTAGTGATCGAGTTCCTCACCGAATGCATCACCACTAGGTTTGGAGTACCCTTCGCATTGGTATGTGACAATGGCTCTTCCTTCTCTTTTGCTGAATTCATTTCATGGGCTTACGATCACAAAATTGTTTTGAAATATTCTTCAAACTATTACCCACAAGGCAATGGAGTTGCAAAATCAACCAATAAGAATCTCTTAGGGGTAATAAAAAAATTGTTAGAAAACAACCCTAGGGACTGGCATACCTAGCTGAAATTTGCATTATGGGCAAATAGGACTAGGATTAAGGTTGCTTTAAAGACTTCACCATTTAAGGTGGTATACGGCCAAGAGCCTGTGTTCCCTATTCATTTGCAAATACCTATCCTTGAGTTCATGCAGAAATTCTATGCTACTGATGATAGAATACAAGTAAGATTAGCTGCCTTGTTGAAATTAGAAGATGAGAGAGATGTCGCCTTGCAACAATTCTTTAGACATCAGGCTGTTGTCAAACGTTGGTTTGACAAAAGAGCCAAAATCAAGGCCTTCAGGATATCAAACCCTGTGTTGTTATGGGATAAAGCTAGTGAAAAGAAGGGCAGTCACCAAAAATTTGATAAGCTCTGGATGGGTCCCTATCAGATTGCTGAGATCCTAGGAGAAAATGCTTTCAGACTGAGTAGTTTAACTGGAGAACCTGTTCCCTTGCCTGTCAATGGGCAGTTTCTTAAGCATTATTTCGAGTCATAAAGCTTGCTAATTCTTTTCTATTTGTAAATAGTTTGTTCTTTATGTAAATAATTTGTTTTGTTTCCTATTTGTAAATAATGTGCTTTTTCTGTTTGTAAATAGTTTTGTTGTTGTTCGTTGTTTCTTTCTTTCTGTCCATTCGTTTCCTTTGTTGTTTGGTCTTTGTCTTATTTGTTCTTTAGGGTTTCCTCTGTTCTTTCCATCCTTGAGTAGTGGGTTGTTATCTAAGGTATACTTTGGTTATTGGGACGGAAGTGGTTTAGATATTTTCAGGTTTGCTGATTGGGTGATTTTGTCCTAAACTTTTGCTTTATGCCCATTGTCAATAAGAGTTGTGGAAAGTCTTGAAAACAAGGTACAAAGTAAATAACCTTCATTAGCTCCTCTGAATCTATCACAAATCATCTCGATCATCTCCTCTTGTAATGGTATATTTGTCCTAGGATGATAGTGTTGTAAGATTTGGGTGAAAAATCTGATCTCCTCAGTGCTGTTATGAGGTCCATGGTAGTTTTCAACCCAGAACAGATGTTAAACATCTGACATATTAAAAAAAAAAAACTGAATGAAATATCTGAAACTCTATGAAAAAAAAAGAAGAGAACTATTTGAAGAGAAAAGCAGGACTCAATATGAATGGGTGATTCCAGTATCTCTACCGGGGCTATGGACGCCTGGCTGGCAGTAGAGCAATGCTGTGAGAAAACTAGAGGTATCTCCGTCAGGGCTATGGACGCCTGACTGGCAATGGAGCAATGCCCAGGATGTCATTACACTACAGCTAAAGGGAATCAACTCATGTAGCTCAAATCTTGCACATTGTTGTTTGAAAGATGAATAAAACTTTATAAAAGAGTGATGCACAATCAAGCACACACATAGATTCAAGGGTAGTTATTGTTGATTTACATTTGAGATTCTAACTTAGCCTTGGTTGTTAAAACTGACCCAACTGGAGTTGTGATGTTTATGAACCAGGAGTTCTGGGTAACTGAATCCTTCAGTTTCTTGAAAATGGTTAAACCATTTTCCCAGCCGAGTCACCATTTGTTATGCCCTGCATAACCACCCCATTTTATTCTGGAACAAAATGGGTCCCCCTTCTCTTTTTGGTCTCGTTTCCTCTATTATTTGCTTTGACCTTTGGAATTCTTTTGTTTTCCTCCTAATTTTGTCTTTTGTTCTATTTGATTTTGGTTTTGTCTCAGCTTGAGATGTTTTTCTTCTTGCTTGAAAAATTGAATGAAGCAATTATAAGCAATAGTGTATTTTATGATAATATAGTTTTATATGCTCTAAGGACTGACTAAGGCATTTGTTTTGCAGGATTGAATCACTCATCTAGAGATCTCTCTCAAGGAAGTCAGCTGTAAAGCATGTCTTAGTCCCATTCAGCATAAAACTCCTCAAGGAAAAAAGTCGTTGAGACCCCCTTGTTGTCTGGCTGACTGGCAGTTAGGTTTTGATTCATTCGAAATCCAAAGGGTCGCCGAGACATTTCGGTCGCTAAGATCTCTCGGTGACTAAGTGGAGTCTCCCCGAACTAAAATAAGCCTTCGCCAAAACAGGGTGGCTTTGATGTAATCTCTCGACGACTAAGTGGAGTCTCCCCGAACTAAAATAAGCCTTCGCCTAAACAGGGTGGCTTCGATGTAATCTCTCGGCGACTAAGTGGGGTCTCCCCAAAGTAAAATGAGCTCTCGTCAAAAGGGGGAGGCTTCAGTGTAATGTCTGGGAGAAGGAGGAAGGTCTCGTTGACATGAGATAATATCAGCGTAAGGTCTCGTTGATCCATCAGAGTCTAAGCGAACAAAGATGTCATCAGAAGGATCTCGCCGAGAGAGAAGTGGATTCGACAAGATGTCTCACCAACAAGGTGAACTCTTGCCGAAGTGAAACGACATCGGCGAAAGGAGGTTTTGGTCGCTATGAAGTCTTGGCGACTAAGTGGTGTCTCACCAACAGGTTGTGCCTTCGGGGAGAAAAAGGGTATTCGCCATGATGTTTGGCCGAAAGGGAAAGGTCTCGCCGAAGGTTCTCCCTTCGGTGAGATGTCTGGGTGACCGCGAAGTGTCTCGGCGAAACATAGTGTCTTCGGTGAAAGGTCTCGCCAACAAATGGTGGTCTCCCTAACAAGAAAGGAAGAGGTCTCGACAAGATATTTGGGTTCGCCAGGATGTCCCACCGACAAGCGATGGTCTCGATGATGGTTTTAAACCCTCAGCATGGCTAAAGGTGCTCTCCATGATGTCTTGCTGACCCGATAGGGTCTTGCCGAAGTAAAGCAGCATCAGCGAAGGATTTGGGTTTCACTGTGAGGTCTGGGCGACTACGAAAAGTCTTGCCGAAACAAGGTGAGCTCGGGGGGGAAAAGAAGAGATCGACATGAGGTCCCACCAACAGGGTGGACTCTTGCCGATAGGAGCTCCGAGCAAAAGATTTAAGTTCGGCATAAGATCTCACCAAGAGAGATAGCATCGCCATGACATCTCACCGACCCGACGGGGTCTCACCGAAAGAAAGGAGTTGGCTCAAGGGGAATGAAAGAACTCGGCATGATATCTTGTCGACTAACGGTAGTCTCACCGACAGGGTTCTCCCTTCGGTGTAATGTTTGAGGCTCGCTATGATGTCCTGCTGACCCAATAGGGTCTTACCGATACAGAATGAGCTCGGGGAGAATGGTCGGCTTCGCTATAAGGTCATGCCGACTAGCGATGGTCTCGCCGACATGTTTTCTCCCTTCGGTGTAGTGGAATGCGCTAGATGAAAGGTCTCGCCAACCCAGAGATGTCTCAATGACCGGGCATGAGTTCGATGTGAGGTCTTCCCGACATGAAAAAGTCCCTCCGACATGAAAAAGTCCCCCCGACATGGGTGTGCTCGCCAAAGAAAGAGAAGCTCACTAAGAGGTCTTGCCGATAGATTTTGTGATGCTGATATAGCTTATACAGCTCGACATAGGGTCTCGTTGACCATCATGTGTCATGCTGATAGTTGCTTAGAGAGGTATAATCGTATCGGGGAGACACGATTGGTGTCTCACCGACATGTGATTCCATTCTGAATTGACCTTTGACCGCCCGAGAATCTTGCGTGGTCTATGTTTCACCAATCAGAAGAATCCAAAGAGGCGAACTCTAGGCATTTGACTGGTTGACTACCCTTGTGAAGGGACCAACAGAATGCAATCGGTCTGGATTTGTTCTGTGAATGAGCCGATGGCACACCTTGATGAACAAGTGTGTGGAGATCTAACAGGCGAGGCCGAAAATTGTTTCCAGAAGGGACGGTCAATGGGCAGAAGGATCTGGAGCGGGGAGAAAGGCAGAAAAGAGGTAGAAACTACGAGTCACAGGGACAGCTATGAGGTCTGTTAACCAAAGGCAGATCAGTATTAATGGCAATGCTTTAGAGCATTCAAGGCAACTCTGCAAGGGAGGTTGAAGATAGACACAGAGGCTAGGAGTTAATGTTGTAGTTACAAAAGATCTACAGGTCATTCCCAGAACAATCTTTATACAACATGGATAGCAGGGATTCACATTGAATGCAACATTAACTATATTCAAAAGATCTGAGTGTCGACCCTCCTGCAACCAACAGATATTTTGTAAACCCTAAAAATAGGGGGCCAATGCATTCTTTTTGGTACACTCTGTATATATGGCATTCTTGCCTCTTTGTAAAAAGTTAGAAACAAGTTAGAAAAAGTTGTTAGAAGAGGAATAGAGACAGTTAGAGGAGAATATAGAGTAAATAGGTCTAAAGATAGATTTTCAAGAGTACGAATTTTCTGAAGGGTAGAAGAGATAGAGTTGCATCCTTATTCTTTGTAATGGGAGCCTCTTTGTGTTAGAGTAATAAGTTATTATGCTTAATTAATTATATCATATTGATTAATTAATTAAGTCACTTATTCCTCTTTGTTATTGCTAAACTTAACATTAATAATTAATTAATTATTAATTATTATGTACACTACATTTATTGTTTTTGATCTCTTCATAAGGATTGATAATGATTGATTCTTTAATGTATTTTTACACTTTGAGGTTTATTCTTTGTTTTCATATTTTTATGATAGTATCCATCTTGCATGCAGTGATCACCGCATGCAAGATGGATACATCATGCAAAAGATATGAAGAACCAAAGAAGATGTTCTGTAAACCTCAAAGTGTAAAAATGAGAGAATCAATCATTACAAAAGATCAATGATATGAAAATCAAAAAACTAAAGGGAAAAACTGTGTGCAGCACTTAAGCAACTTAATTAATTAATCAATATGATATAATTAATTAAGCATAATAACTTATTACTCTAACACCCCCCCTTAAGATGAACTTAGGAAGAAGCTAAAACACTAGAATAAGATGCATGAAAGCAAAGATGGGTCCCGACAACTAGGCCTGATCAGGTACCCATTTACAAATGCAAGAATGAGGTAGAGAAGGAAAAACCCAGTGGGACAAAACCCCCCTACAATGAGATGTCATGCTGCAAAGAAACACTGGAAGAACTCTGTAGAGTAACATTGGAACCTGATACTGGCAAGCAAGGAAAGATTCTTTTGTTTACTACTGAAACCAGATGAGAGTCACTGATTGACTCAAGGAATCATGATAAAGCAACAACAAACCCGATGCCACGGAACACTCGAAAACTCCAAACGGGAACAACCCTGGAATCTATGAAGCAACAAGCAATTATTGAAAGATGTATTACTAAAAATGAAGTGCAAAGATGCAAGGTGCACTCTCCCAACTGCCAAAATATCCAAGTAATCTCCAAACAACCCATCGGGCCAAATCTAGACTAAGCGATCAACCTGGGACAGATATAGAAAAGTGCATGGACAACAACATAGAGCTCCTCAATACCTTTCCAACGCTTCAAACGAGGCGAAAAACGGAGATCGTGGCAAAAAGTTATGAGCTCAGAAGCATAAAAAGTACATCTGACTTCAAACAGAAATAAATGCAGTAAAATAGAAAAATACTATAAAATAAAGTGCACCAAATGAAAGTGCTTGGAACCAGCTTTCCGGCGATATCTCGTTTTCCCGATTTCGATACCATATGCCCAAGTTATGCCAAAAACAAAAAAACTGCTCCTTTAGGGCAAACTGGACTAGGAGGGGGCAAAGAGTGGTCGTACGGTTGCTGACGTCAGCGGTTCACAAGCATAAAATTGACGGCCGTCTGGCCGTCGCTGCAAAAAATTGGCCCCTCTACAAAAGAAAAAAATTTGGGCCCCTGGTCCTGTGCGCGACCAGGGGCTGGTGGGCTAGTGCAGGGGCGGATCCCCTAGTCCTCCATAGGACTGCGTTGCTACAGAGGGGGCTGGGCGGCCAGGCGGGGGCTAGGTGCATAGCGCCCGGTCCCCCATAGGACCCCGGTCGGTGTTGGGGAGGCCCGTGGGGGCTGGCTCACCCGGCGGCGGTTTGGTGGTTGTCGCCCAGTGGCCACCGGGTGGCGCGGCGGTGGCAGAGTTCTTTTGAACGGGAGGCGCCGCCCTATGCAGAAAATTTCAATTTTTTATTTTTTTTTTAAATTTTTGCCTCAGACTGCGTGCTGGGGAGGCCATATGGCCCCCCAAACAAAAAAAAATTGCCTCCCAGATCAACTGCACCAAAATGGATGATTTGACAGGCGTTTCTAGGGTTTTGGGACACTGCGAATGCGATGGCAACGTCCGTTTGAGCCCATAGTGTCCCAAAAAAATGGCTACCCCTAGATCTTGCAGAAAAGATGCCTGTGGAAACCCTTGCACTTGAAACTCACAGAGAAGCCATATCTTCAGATCACGAACAAGCAACTGCAGGTCTGGAGCTCTGATACCATGCTAGAAAACCAAGATCACCTGCATGCAAGATGGATACCTGTCACATGCAAAAGATATGAAGAACCAAAGAAGATGTTCTGTAAACCTCAAAATGTAAAAATGCATTAAGATAATCAATCATTACAAAAGAGATCAATCCTTATGAAGGAGATCAAGAAACCCTAAATGAAACCCTAGTGTGCACACTTGATAATTAATAATTAATTAATTATTAATGTGCCTAAGTTTAGCTTAAGTAACAAAGAGGAATAAGTGACTTAATTAATTAATCAATATGATATAATTAATTAAGCATAATAACTTATTACTCTAACACTTTGGTCTTCTTAGTTAGGAGTTAGATTCAGTAGAGGCCAATAATGTATATTTCTGGTTTTCTTAGTATAGATGGAAACAATCTGAAATCATAGGTTTTCTGTACACTGGTGATTGTGCCAGATTTGTAAATGTTGCTTATCTGTTTCACTAATAGTAGAAGCAACCAAATTTAATCTATTTCATATTGTGTTCTAGAATGATGTTCATCTTGGGTTATTCAGTTGATTTGAAAAGCTTTCAAGGAAAGAAGTTTTGTTTTATGTTTTGTTTAAATAGTGATTTACAATCTATTGTTAAAATTAGCACTGTGGATGAATGAAGTTGTGTGTTAATCACAAGTTGATTTTGTTCTCTAGTTTCAGTTAGCAATTCCCTAAAAGGTAACAAGTCTGGTTAAGTTGGATGAATTATTATTCTTTTCAGTTCCAAGCTTTGATCTATCTTTTTCTATTTCTTTAAAAACCCTGGTTAAAGTAGGTTTAAATTCATGATTGACCTTAGAACAATCCACAAGCTCAACACTAGCAGGCCCCTTGAACGTTATAGTTCACATCAATCACTAAGTGAAATCAGCATAGTCGAGAACCGATTACAAAGACCTTGGGAGCTAAGATATCCATGTGATCATCTTTCTCTTTCAGGAGAGCAGGGTAGTAATATTTTGTTTAACTGTTGTTGTGCCACTTGGACCATCAACAGGACACTCTATGACTGTATGCCAAGTTCAAAAGATGCCCTGTTGTCAATAGGCCTCAAATACCAACATCATCATCATCTTCTGGAGCTTCAATAGAAAAACCCAATACAAATTCAAGTATGATACTAATGTTTCCACTAGCCACATCAACAACCCCAGGTCTATTAAAGGGAGTGATAATGTTTATAGTAATGATGTTACTAGAAGCAACAATGCCTTGTTTTTTCTCACTCCTAAGCCAATACATGATTGTGATAGGACTATGAGACCTTTGTCAATTAGGAGGGAAAATATTAGTAAAGGAACCTTATGAAGTCATTCATGAGGATTGTTGAGCATGAAAGTTTTCAAGGGATAAATGGTGTAACGGTAGCATAAAATCCATAGGTGATAAGGTGGAGGTGAGGATAATTAAACACTATACAGGTGATAGTGACATTGACAACAATGGGCAAGGTGTATGAACTTTCCTAGAATGAGAATATGGCAGGTTTGATATAGTTAGGTCAGTTGCATGAGGAGCACAGTTCAGTAAGAAAGTCTTAGAATAGACATTGAGAGCAACTATAGAAGACATAAAGGACAATAAGTTGATAGACCTGATATATGCTACTATTGGTATGAAAGGCGTACAAACTAAGAGAAGACAGTCATCCTTTGACATAGATAAGGTAGAAGCATGACGGTAAACCCAAAATCAAGACTTGTTAAGATTGTCAACCAAGTATCCAATGTGGAAGATGCAAGACAAGGTATTGGTTAGAGTCATAAAGGAATCTATGAAAATGCATTAAAGCCCAACTATAGGAGGAGCCTTATCCCACGCTCTCAAAGAGACCTATTTATTTTCAAGTTCATATAAAAAAACATGTTCATATCATCATGCAAATGGGCAATTAAGGCAATTTGGAGGCAAAGGAGGTTGGATTTGGCAGTTTGAATGAATTAATGTCAGTTATAGTAGCATCATGAGTAGCTGAACAGTTGCAAATACTTAGAGAGTTTGGGCGACTTGAAGACCAACTTGAAGGAATATAGGAATAGTTATAGATATCTAGGAGTTAACAAAGGCTGAAAAGGTCAAGACCTCCCTTCTTCAATGCCACTTTGGATTTTTTATAGCTTTGACCCAAGAGAAAACAATTTTTAGGTGCCCAGGTGGAAAGGAAGCAGTCAACAAAGAGGAAAAATAGCATTTAGTCATCATTAATGACTGTCTTACTTTTTCTCCAATATAGGATAAACAAAAGGAAAACTAAGGTCATTTTCAAAATCAGTTCTTACACTTTTGGGAAAAGTATTGTAAACTTAGAGAAGTTTCTTTCTAGCCTTTTTGTGCATTGTAACTTAGATTTTCAGTCTTGAGATTGAAAGTAAAACATTTTAATAATCTATTTCTAAGCATTTTCAAGAAAAAAGATACATATTTCAAACTTGTCTTGCTGTAAAGAATACCTTCTATCAATATAGTTGAACATTTTTGGCCTTCAAAAGTTCTATTCTTGTTATTTATGTAAGGTAATTGATGTCATTTTATGTGATTTCCATATGCAAATCCTTGGATGAATGTCTCATTTCCATCATTTTTCAAGCAAAAAAAGATATATTTGTGTAGGTCATTGCTTGTGTCACTGTTTAAACAGATGTTAGTTGTGAAGAACACTACTTTTCTTCCTTCTAAAACTGTAAAAAAACATAGACCTTTCAATGAAACACAAATACATAGATATGTCAACCACTAATGTTATGCACAAACAACCAAGCTATTGATTAGTTTTGTGTCAAAACAACAGTCTAAATTATGAGCAAAATATTTTGGTGCATCACCCACACAGGTAGATTCAATTCATGTCATCTTTATATCCCTTTTCATTAGTAGCAACAGTAGTTTAAGTTAGGATAGGTGAGTACCAAGGGAACCAACCCTCTTTGGAGGTTCTTTTCCACCATAGGTGACCCACAAACCTGGAAAGGACCCCATGTTTCAATAGTAGGTTGAGTTTTTTTGCAACTTAGCAAGGGTGCACTTCTAGGTGATAACAGTTATATTTTTTGCACCTTGTTTACCTTTGCATAACCATCACAAACTATTGCAAAATACATTTCAAACACATAAAAGAACACAAAAAAAGGATAGATTAAGGGTGTATGTTATAGTGGTATCGTCTCCATTAGCATTGTGTTCATTTATGAATGTATGTGTGATTAGTTGGCTAACTAGATGACTATAAAAACCTTGTAAAGCTTTTGCATGATATCTTTTCATAAATAATGAAGACAATTTTCAAGTCTGTTTATGAATTACTAAGTAAACTCTTCTAATATTTTGTAAATTTAGTTATTTTTTTGAATGCATGTGTATAACCTAGTATTCTTATGCATTTTAAGAGATATAGTCTTTGTTGAAATCTTCATTAATGTTTCACATTGATATTTCAATAATTACATGTTTTGAATGAATTCATGACTTTATAGCCCTATTGGAATTGACATCAGTATGTTATGTACTCCATTTATCATCAACCCAACACTTTAAAAACAATTAAATCATAATGACTTTTTTTTCTTCAATTTTGGTGTTTAAGTTTTTCTCGCTTTCAGGTGTAAATTCATAACAATAATAGGGGTTGTTAATTCCATTCTCATAAAACCTTATGCCCAATAATCTTTTTTTATAGAAAGGTGTGTAGCCTTGCCTTTTCAAACTAACACATAGGTATATTGTGATATTGATATAGGGATACATAATATAGTGGGTATGGTTTATAGTAGGGAAATTATTTAATCATTGTAGCATCATATAATTGAACACCTTAGGGAAACCCCTCTTGGTCTTATGGAACCATAAATGAAGGAGGTCTTACTCATTCCCAACTTGAAGATAGGTTTCATGATACTCTTCCTATATTTGACACCCTCGACACTTGGGAGACATCACAACTTAGATCACCAACAAGAGTAATAGCAATCCTTCTGATAATGTCACTAGGAAAACTATTCTTAGTAGATTGAGCCATTTGAGGATTTAAATGAGGACTTCTTATCAAATGAATTCAAGTATGTGAAGGAGATCTTGGCATGCAAAACAACTCACAAAACCCTAAGGCTAATCGATATGAGAAGGATAAATTTTGTTATAAAATTTTAAAAATTAACAAATGATTAGATTTATAAATAAATCAACAAATCCAACCCTAAATGTGAAAACTAAGGTGGAAAGGGTGAGGTAAAAATAAGGCCACAAAATGAAACACAAGACCTTAAAATAAGGTGTGATAAGTGAGGCATATGTAAAAGGAATCTAAAGCCTAATATTTGAAAATAGGATATACAACCAAAACATCAAATTTGTAACCCCAAGGCCAAAACCTTAGGTCATATAAGAGAGTTAAGTTCATTAAAAAATGTAAATAAGTAAATATACCCTTTACATAAATGCCTTAGGTGAATTAATTAAATCATAATGTGGATACGAAAATTGTACTCCTTTACAGAAAGTACAATATGTGGCCCAATTTAGTCCTATTTTAGGCACCCTTACATTAATCACCCTTTAAAACAACATTTATAGGCCCCTAGTGCTCGTTATTTTGGACTTTAAGGCCTATTCCACTCACAAATCATACAAATCTCGTCAAACAAAATTCAAACCACTCAAATTTCACGAAACCCACTTCAAAAATCCCTGGTGGGACTAAGTCGCCCAGGGTGGCAACTTAGTCCCTTTTGAGGTATTTTTCACTTTTGAGCGGGAAAATCACCGACTTAGTTCAAAATCCCGATGGATGTCGATTTGTGAAGTTAAAATAATGAATAATTCAGTGTTAATGCCTATAAATACATGTTTTTAGGTCATTTTTCATAACATTAATTCATTTTCATCAAGCAAATTCAAGAGAGTCAATATTCAAATATCTTTCACAAGAAGATTCATTAGTCTATCTACAACAAAATTGAAGCTTTAGGGCAACAAGTTAGGGTTTTTGTAGGTCTTCAAGCTCACTTTCTATCCAAGATATTACATTGCAAAGGATTGATCATAGATGCCTATGGAGAATCATGGAGAAATCTAGGTTGAGGAGATGCAAGTAGCCATCAAATCAAGCCTAAAGACTTGTTTTCAAAGTGATTCCATCTTCCATTTTCTCTCTATCTTCAGCCTAAGGAAGGTTTGCATATCATTTAGATTCATTTCTAATGTGATGTAATGTCTCCTAGTATGAGTCTTGCATTGTTCTAAATCCATTTATGCATCTTATTCTTGCACATTAGAATAGGGTTGCATCTTATTTCAAACTTCTTAGCCTTAGACACACTTAGGGCAAGGGTTTTATGTAGATTTTATCTCTTTCAAAGTTTAAATACCAACTAGGGGTTTGACCAAGGTAAACCACCATTAGAAATCAAATTATATTCTATTTTGTAGGTAATTTTGCAGATTTGGATCCGGGTCTCTGTTAGAAAATAGAGTGCAGACTGTGGGCTTCTGTTTCCACTTTTGGATTTGCAGAAAATCCAAAGTGGACTAAGTCGCCAACAGTGGCGACTTAGTCCCACTACACTAGTTTTTTAGAATTTTTAGCAGTTCCGAATACTCATTTGCAAGAAACAGGTTTCTGGGCAGTTTCCCTGATTTGAGACTAAGTCACCCAACTTGGCATAAGTGTCCCAGTTGGCTCAAAAATTAGATTTTCCAAAATTTCTAAGGCATCTGCAATCTTCATCCCAACCTTCATCAGTTTCCAGGTGCACTTTGTTGGTGTAATTAATTATTTAATTACTCTTTATTAAGTTTACTTAGGTTTTACTTAGGTATAATTAGTTTACTTAATTAATAAGTAAGCTTTATTTAGTTGAGCTGATTTTAGGTCAACATTAGGGTTATGCATACATTGCTTTTATAAAGCAATTTATCCCTTGTAATTTCTCAATTCTGAATAATATCAATTTGCACATCTTCATGCAAAGCTCTACTTTTTATTTTTTTCTCTTGTGGAAGGCTTTTTCTGGTTTACATGTCTGATCTTAGTTTCTAGCATGGTCTCAGAGCCTTGATACGCAGCCCCTTCTCAGATTTTTGGAGAAAATCATTGCAGAGCACGTTCGGGGTTCCTCGAGGGTTTCATGCCTTGAGTTCATTTATGTAGCATTTTAGATCAGATTGGGCATCTCCATTGGATTCAAAGCGCTAGAAAAAGTCAAGATTGGCTTTTATTTTTTTGATTTTGGTCATCGTTGAAGAAATCTGTGAGGGTTTCAAGCTCGGTGATTTTTCTGAAGATCTGGGGGTAGTCAATTTTTCGAGGCACTTTGGGCACAAACGAAGGTCACCATTGCGTTCGCAATGGCCAAAAACCCTAAGAATGCCTGTCGTTTCGTCAATTTTTGAGTAGTTGATCTGGAAGGCAAAAACTTTTTGCCAAGGAGGTCGTATGGCCTCTCCAGCCCAACATGCTTTTCGAGGCATGGATTTAAAAAAAAAAGAAGAAAAAAATGCTTTCAAAAAAGCGCATGTAGTGCAAAAAGGCACCGCCACCGGGTGGCCGCCCATCCTCCACTGCCGCTAACCTCCACCGTCGAACCATCACTGGTCCTACAACCCTCGTAGGCCCCTACATAGAGCCGTTGGTCACATGGGGGACCAGGCGCTATGTGCCTAGCCCTCGGCGAGCCTCCCAACACTCGCCGTGGTCACATCAATGACCAAGGGCTCCACCCCAGCCTCCTAGTCACGCACAGGACCAGGGGCCTATTTTTTTAAGCCCCCCAGGCTGCTTGCAGGCCATATTGGCCATTTTGGAGCAACTTTCACTAAATCGGGCATAATTTTTGCGTACGGTGTCCTTTTTTCGCAAACAAGATACTGTTGGAAAGATGATTCCAACGTCGATCCAGTGGTGGAGGTATTTTTTTTATTTTTCTCTAGATTTATTTTGTAGGTCTTTGAACTCAGATGAAGGATTTTTCGCTTCAGAGGGAATATCTTTTGACTCGGTTATCCTTTTTTTGCCATTCTCACGGCATTGGAAAGATGGTCCAATCCTCTACACAGATATGAGGTCCATTTTTATCAAGGAGGTAGATGTGAACTTTGGCTTGTGCATGCACTCTATTTTTGTTTTCGTGCACTAGGTTTGCATTTTCTCTTTAGTTTATGCATGTTTTTCATTCTCTCCTTTTACAATCATGGGTTATTGTAAGAAATGAACTAATATAAAGTTCCATCAGGGGGGTTTCTTGCATAATAATTTGATTAGAGTGTAGTTTCACTTTGATCTCATCTTGATATTGATGACAACTTGCATGGGTTGTATCTAGATTCTGTAGTTTCTTTTGGCCACATCTTGTTCATAGCTTGACACGTATCAGATCCACATAAGTTCACATCTCAAATTGAGATCCTATGGTTAATGATCCAGAATTGTATCAAATTCACATCATGTCTGTTGTTGCTTTATCATGATTCCTTGATTCAATCAGTGATTCTCATCTAGTTTCAGTAGTAAACAAAAGTATCTTTCCTTGCTTGTCGGATTCATGTTCCAGTGTTACTCCATAGTGTTCTTCCAGTGCTTCTTCGCAGCAGGTCATCTCATTGAGGGGGGTGTTTTGTCCCACTAGGTTTTCTCCTCTTTCCCATTCATTTCATTTGTACATGGGTACTTGATCAGGCCTTGTTGTCGGGACCCATTCATGCTTTCTTGCATTCATCCTAGCATTAGGTGCATGCTATTTTAGTCTCCCTAGGTTGCACTTAAGGGAGGGTGTTGGTGTAATTAATTATTTAATTGCACTTTATTAAGTTTACTTAGGTTTTACTTAGGTAATAATTAGTTTACTTAATTAATAAGCTTTATTTAGTTGAGTTGATTTTAGGTCAACATTAGGGTTATGCATACATTGCTTTTATAAAGCAATTTATCCTTTGTAATTTCTCAATTCTAAATAATATCAATTTGCACATCTTCATGCAAAGCTCTGCTTTTTATTGTTTTTCTCTTGTGGAAGGCTTTTTTCTGGTTTGCATGTCTGATCTTGGTTTCTAACACAATCTTCATGTTTCACCTTTCTATTTTTTTTATAATTGCATTCGATCCATCTTTTTGCATATCATAATGTGTTTTCAAACAAAGGGCATTTCATTAGTTTTGCATTAATAAATCATATATTTTATCAGTTTATTGAATTTAGGCATATTGCATCCATTCATACATTAATCTTGAATGTGTACATTGCATTTTGGCCTATTTCTCTCCTTTTAGGTGAAAAACCCTAGAAGAGTTAGAGAACCTTTGGAAGCCAAAATCTTTGTTCACATTTTGGTGAACCCGAATTTTTGAACGTTTTTGCTTTTGATTTCAAGTGCATCCTAGGTTTAACTTGCATTAACATTGCATTAGGTGTTGCAATATTTAAATTTGCATCCTAGGGTTTTAAAAGTTGCATTAGTGAAGGGCTCATTTAAGCTTTCATTATTGCATTTCATTTCTTTGCCAAATAGTGAAATTCTGCATTTGAACTTCAGACTTGCATGATACAGTACATAACACTTCAATATTCATTAGAAAATTCAAAAAAACCTCAAAAATTCCTCTACTAGGACTAATTCGCCACCCTAGGCGACTTAGTCCTAGTACACATTTTGCATCGGTGTTTGTAGCATTTTGTTTCCAATTTCTTCAATTACTATTTGTCTAAATTACTATCCTGTATATGTTCAGTTATTTTCTGTTACATTCACATCATTAGCATTAGTATCCTTTACTTTAATGGCAATTTTGAATAGCATTAGATTTTTACAATGTTCATTTTCAACATTAGTTCCTAGTTCATTTAGATCAAATTCATCAAAAAATGCAAACAAAGATCTCAAAACAATAAATGAACCAATAAACACTATGATCCACTTTAGACAAACTATATCATCCCAACCCCTTAGTAGTTATGACTTGGATAAGTTAGATGAAGCTCTACAGAGCTTCCTCTCTCTAAGTTCTTCCACTAAGGCTTGTGATGACAAACCCAAACCAACCAATGATAACTTGTCTTCCATGCCTTTTAGTAGCAATGACCTTGATATGTTAGATGAAGCCCTTGGGGACTTCATCTCACAAAATCCATCCACTAAGGTTTGTTGTGAACAAACTAAAACAAAATATGTTAATGTAATTCAACCCCAACTTGTCCTTTACCCACCTTCACATAAACCTCCACCTCCACCTAAACCTGAATTCACCCTTTAACCACCTCACCATGATGTTGTTGCTCACACACATTACACTAGAAATAACACGTAACCACCGCAACCAACCCCAACCTCTTTACCTTTACCCAATTCTATACTACCTAGTGCCCCTCGACTAAGGGAGTATGATCTAGTTGAGCAACTTAAGAGCACTCCCACAAAGATATCCCTTTGGGACCTTCTTTAGAATTCACCAAACTATTATTCCAAGCTACAAACAACATTGCGACAAATAGTGGTTCCTCTCGGTACAAACACAAATGATGTGACAACTCTTATACATGGAATGAATGCAACTAATGTAGATATTACCTTTCATCAACATGAACTCCCTCCGTTAGAATTAAGGAAGCAAAATGAGGCCTTTATGATAATTTATCAATACACTACAATAGGCATCAAATGAACACTTGTTGACAATGGCTATACCCTTAATGTGTGTAGTGTAAAGCTCCTAGATCAATTACGTGTGGATAAATCACAAATCAAACCTGATTCCTTATCTATTAGAGGATTTGACAATAGTACAAAACAACTGCTCGATGTAATCACTTTGCCTATCACAGTTGAAATGGCTACCTTGCAAACTCCTATTCATGTCATGCCTTATGATCTTACCTACAATCTTCTTTTGGGAAGGCCATGGATTCATGAGATGCATGTGATACCTTCGACCCTTCATCGCATAATGAAATATGTCTATAGCAACAAGGTTTATCAAGTTGAAATAGACCCCGAGCCTAAAAGTTGTTTACAACTTGAAAACGGAACAAGTCCTCTGAACACTTTAATTCCAACATCTCACATAGAACCTCTTGAGACCAATAAACAAGAAGAAGAATCAATATCTAAATTACTAGGTGACGATTGGGGTAAATTAGAATTCACACCTTCATTTATGGATGAAAAACAAGAACAACCAATGGTTATGTCAACTCAACATTCGAAAGAATCCTCCCCAACATCTACCTCATCTCCTTTGGAAGAGAATACAACAAACACAACAAATTTTGATGAGATACTTTATCAACAAATTTATGGATGAATATATAATCACGCAAAAAAAGGATGAAAAACTAGAACAACCAATGGTTATGTCAACTCAGCATTCAGAAGAATCCTCCCCAACATCTACCTCATCTCCTTTGGAAGAGAATACAACAAACACAACAAATTTTGATGAGATAGTTTATCAACAACCACCCAACCCGAAGGAAATGGAAAGACTCTATGGATGAGATTATGAGCTTATAAAACAATTGGGATACAACGGTAAAGGATGTGGAAAGAATGAACAAGGCATTTGTGTCCCTATAGAACCTAACACACAAGGGACAAAGACTGGTTTGGGATATTTTTTTTCTAAAGCAACCAAAGCCACTCAACCACCATCGCTAAACATCAACACCATCACCTGTAAACCAAGAAGCAATCTCACGCTAAAGCATCCCAAATTTCTTGATATGGATTCACGACTGTCATGGGAGTATGTTGAAGGTGATGAAGCCTTGAAACAGTTGTTTGGTGCTTTTGATAAGCCATCTTCTTCCAAGAGAAACACTAACCACACAAAAGTATATTGATACTAATAAGAAAAATGTGAGCATGGAACCCTATGATCTTGAATCTCCTAAGTCAAATGCACTACCCTTAGGGGATACAATCAATACACCAATGGACATATATGATAAAGAAAAGGTTATTATGATTGGAAAGTGCCTTGATGATGAAGAACAAGATGATACTACAACCTTGCTTCACGATTTTCCTAAATTTTTTGCTTGGAAATATTTAGATATGCTAGGAATAGATCTGAAGATAGTATAACATAACATTGTTCTTGCTGAAAATTCTAAGCCTGTTCGACAAAAGATACGTAAAATAAATACTAAGATAGCCTTGCATGTTAAAAGAGAACTTGAAAAACTCCTCGACGCAGGTTTCATTCGACCTATTGATTATTCTCCTTGGATCTCAAACATTGTCACAGTTGCTAAACCTAATAATCATTTTAGGGTATGTACGAATTTTCGTGACTTGAACAAAGCCTCTTTAAAAGATGATTTTCGCCTTCCCAATATTGACATGATAGTGGATTCAATTGTTGGACATGCTTTGTTGTCATTCATGTATGGATTTTCTAGTTATAATCAAATCTTTATCAACCCACATGATCAATTCAAGACAACATTTACAACTGTTTGGGAAACATTTTGTTGGGTTATGATGCCTTTTGGATTAAAGAATGTAGGCGCAACTTATTAAAGAGCAATATAATTGATCTTTCATGATTACATACACAAAATATTGGAAGATTATGTTGATGATATCCTTGCCAAATCCTTAACAAGACAAGACAATGTGAATGTCCTTCGATAAATCTTTGAACGAATGCGTAAATACAACATGCGACTCAATTCAAAAAAGTGTGTCTTTAGAGTAGATAGTGGAAAACTTTTAGGGTTTATCATATCTCACAGAGGCATTAAGGTGGACACAAAGAAAATTGATGCTATAATAAACATGCCACCTCTTAGGAACATTTCTCAGTTATGCACGTTACAAGGAAGAATTCAAGCCATCCATCATTTTGTCACCTCCTTAGTTGATCGAACATTACCTTTCACACATCTCCTCAAAAAGGATGTGCATTTTGACTCGAATAAGAATTGTAAATAGGCCTTTGAGATTTTGAAGGATTATCTTGTAACTTCGCCTGTTTTATAACCTGCTATGCCAAACAAACTGTTCATCCTTTACATAGCCACATCAACCCAAGCTCTTGCAACATTGTTGGATCAACAAGATGACAATGGAAAAGAACACCCTGTTTATTACATTAGTCAAACTTTAATTGATTATGAAACATGATACACACCAATTGAGAAATAATGTTTGGCTCTTGTATTCGCTACTAGTAAGTTGCGACATTATTTACTAAATGCAAAGATACATGTCATGACAAAATTTGACCCTCTCAAACATCTTTTTCAGAAAATAGACTTATCATGATTTCTAGCTAAATGGATAATGTTGTTGACTGAGTTTGACCTTAAGTTTGTATCACAAAAAGCAATCAAGTGTCAAGCCTTGACCGATCACTTAGCTGATGCTCCGTCTCCTCTAGCTCTCCCTAGTAATGACTCTATTCCTAATGACAATGTGTTGACAAAAAATGTTCAACACATGGGAATTATATTTTGATGGATCTAAGTGTAGAACAAGCTCCGGTGTTGGGGTTATATTGATCCCACCTATAGGAAATCCTATTCCCTTGTTGTATCGATTAAATTTCCTATGTACGAATAACACAACTGAGTATGAAGCACTAATTGTTGGTTTGCGTGCTGCTTCAACCATGGGTGTCAAATACATAAGATCTTTTGTGACTCAAAATTAGTCCTAAAAAAAATAAATGGAACATATCAAGCCAAGCATGACAAATTATCCAAATACAAAGACCTTATCATGCACTTGCTAGAGAAGTTTCAGACATTTACCATTGATAACATCCCATGAAAAAGATAATCGGCTTGCGAATGCAATGGCAAGTGTGGCCTCTCTTATATCCCCTCAAGATCCTTCAAAAAATTTCACATTCACTATTCACCCTATCATGAAACCTTTGATCGATATTAAAACAGAGGAATTTTTAATGACAAATGAGGAAAACTCGAGTGAATGGTATGATACCATATTCAACTATTTGAAAAGTGGTACCCTTCTCGAGCCAACAACCAAAAACCTTTGTGCTCATTTATGAAAGCTTGCATCTAAATATATCATCCTCGCCGATGCGTTGTATCGAAGGTCGTTCAATGGTCTCTTACTTAGGTGCTTAAACAGATCCAAAATACCTCTAGCACTTCACCAAGCCCATGAAGGTGCTTGTGGTGGACATTTTGGAGGGAAAACATTGGTCCAAAAACTCATTCGTATTGGGTATTATTGGCGCAACATGGAACGTGATTACTTTGATTATGTTTGACAATTTCATAAATGTTAGGAACATAGCAATTTGCATCATGCTCCTACTATTGAAATTCAAACTCGACTTCCGATATGGCCCTTTGTGGTTTGGGGGTTGGACATTATAGGAAAAATTTCACCCCCTTCTTCCACTGGCCATACCTTTATCATCACTACAACTGATTATTTCACAAAATGGGTAGAGGCCATTCCTCTTCGATCTACAACAACTAAGGTAATATGTCGTTTCATCCTATAACACATTATCGCTCACTTTGGACTCCCTTCCGCATTCGTCTCTGATAATGGAACACCATTTAAGAATAATGATGTGAAGAAATTTTTGGAGAACTTTAACATCCAACATCGTTTTTCAACACCTTATTACCCGCCATCTAATGGTCAAGTTGAATCAACTAATAAAGTCCTTGAACAAATTTTGAAGAAAACTATTAATAAAAATCACAGGGATTGGCACACACAATTACACTATGCACTTTGGGCTTGTCGTACAAGTGTTTGACCTTCCATAGGGACCACACCTTATAATTTGGTCTATGGTAGTGAAGCAATAATGCCTTTGGAGTTAGAAGTTCCCACACTACGAATTTATCTTCAAGGACTTGTTGACGATACACACTATCACAAACAACGATTACGCTAGCTGGAGATGCTCGACAAACATTACATTAACACTCTTGAACATCTTCAAGCTTATCATAAAAGGAAACATCACCATTACAATCTTAATGTTGTCCCTTGATCATTCCACAAGGGTGACTTAGTTCTATCTGCTAATTAGCGCAACGTCAATGCCGACCCAAATGAAAGAGACAAATTCAGTTCTAATTGGTTAGGACCATACATCGTTGACAAAACTTTTGGGTAGATGGTGCATATATGCTAACAGAACTAGATGGAACACCCCTTAAGGAACCTATCAATGTCGTGCTTTTGCATCAGTATTATGTCTAATAGTATGAATAATAAAGCAATGTTTTCAAAGCTATTGGGTCATGTCCAATATGCTTTCACATTGCTTCGTTCTTGACAAACCAATCATGTGTATGTCTTGAGCACTAAAGTGATTATTTAATTTATTACTTTAGGTTTCATACTATTCACAATCCTCTTGTGTGTTATGTTAAGTTAGATCATTAATATGTTTAATTTAGCATAACATCCTCAATCATCATGTTGTATCAAAAAGAAATTGTAATAAGTTTTAATTAGATCACATAAAATTTGTTAAATCATGAAGACATTAATTACATAATCTTCTAAAGGTTATTTAATTAATCACATTGCCATTTAACATTCAAACACATTAAGACAAATCATAAAACATCAACTGCTCATATATATATATCCAAAGTTTTATGTACATATCATCACAATATACAATATCATTGAGGTCTGTGAGAACTAGACCCCTTGGGCTTTGGTACTCATGATCGGATAGTAGGATGTCGGGAGACAGTCATATGTGATCGTGACCGCGATCCGCCGAACCTAAGTGCAAACTCTAGGCCCTATGTTTGTCCAAGGGCCACCTGATGCTCCCTTGCTATCTACTCCCTCTCTGCCTGTAGCCGTACTACCTCTTCCTGTAGTCTCTCAACCTCTGTTGGAGTCTAGGATGACTATCCTGCAGTCTCGGCTCGGCAGAGTCATCTCCTCACACTCTCATATGTTGCTTGTAGCATTGCGAATGGTCTAAGTGACTCTGGATCCTCCTCCATGATAGGTGGGGGCACATAATCCAAGTCCATATCCTCCTTGTTGATGGATGTAGGCACTATCTCTACAGTCGCCTGATGGTAGAGCTCTCACTAATCTCTCCTTGCTCTTGCAAGGTAGAAACAATACACAATTAGTAACCATCATCATTATATATAAGCATTAAAGTACATGCATAAAATCAAATATAATCACCTATATCTTTGGTAGGCTGAGCAATCTCAACATCATCCTATGCAAGGGGCATAGAAGATGTGCCAGCCTCTCCTCGACTGTGAGTACTGGTGCCTGTTGCAGTTGTTGCTCGTGATCTCATCATACAGATGGGCGAGGGATCTCCCCACTCATGTCGATCCTCAACTGCTGCCTCATCACTCTCACTCAGGGGTGGCTCCTCCTCCTAGTCCTCATCCTCATCCTCATCCTCCTCCTCTCCCTCCTGACCATCATAATTTGGGTCTGCATCCTCATTGTACTCATCATCAATGACATCAATGAATATGTATGTAACCCTGCAGCGTGTCTCCTCGATCCTATCCTCTTTCTCATCTCCCTCATCTGGCAATGGACTTGCATCTCCTACTCGCTCGTCCATCGAATATACCGGTGCTGATAGTGTCATTGTCCACCACTCCTTATAATCCCTTGTGACACTTACGTCGACTGCGCCGGAGACTAGAGGCTAGTCATGATCAGAGAAGTCATAGTCACTCTCGACCACATAGTATAGAGTGAGCCTCACTGTATCACCTAGTCTCCAGGCACTCCACACTGGCCTCTTGAAAGAAGATCATGCCCAGGGTGGTGTCTAAATTTGTCCAAATTTCTGCATGACTCGATAATAGTAAAAAGGATGTACTACGTGGTCATGATTGCCAACCAAAAATCTATCTAACTGTAGTCTCCTCAACTGTATAGTATGATCTACCCATTGCAACGTCAGTTGATAAGGTCTCCATAAGATCTCATCCTCCCCTAGTCGATCAAATTGTACTCTCCAAAAATGTAAATCAACATACTACCACAATCGTTGTAGAGGATAACTGAAAGCCCGAGGATACCCCATTGTTGTAGCACATGGGAAGCTGACTGGTTTGGTACACATAATATGCTCCAGGCACCACACTTGTAGAAGCGTGCAGTGCACCATACTGTCTACCTCCCAAAATACAAACTGACCAAGATCATAATACAAATGTGCCAAGATACATTGACCCCAAGCATATACTGTGCAATGCTCTGCCATCCCTCAAATCAAATGGACTAGTCCTCCCTTAAGGTGCGCTTCTTGCCCATTAGGGACAAGAAATAGTGCTACAGTATGCATCATAATCCATCTAACCACTGACACTTGTGAATATAATAACATCGGCAAATCAATCCACCCTCTCACCCGATAATCATGAACTAGACCATCTAAACAATATTGCAAATTGACCTTCTGATCATGAAAGGTGTGGTCCCTCTCGAAATGTACTTGCTCTCCCTGAATTAGAATGCAGAGAATAAGGTGTATGTCCTCCAGGGTGATCGTCATCTCTCCTGTCGATAGGTAGAATGTGCATGTATCCGCATCCCAACGCTCGTAGAGAGCCATCAACATAGCATCGTGGTACCTCATGGGAGGCATGAGGTATGCCCAATAGATGCCTACGGCCTGAAGGTGCTTTGTCTCCTCTGCTGAAAGTGATGGGGATAAATCTCTCATGAAGCTTAACTGTCTACCCTCTAGTCGCTGTCGCGATCAGGTGGGTACTTATCAAAATCATACAAATATGCTCTAAAAAACATCTAATCTCTTTAATTTTTACTTTATTCATCATGCAAGTATGCTAAAGTTCATCTAGTGTGCTTTCCTAAAGGCCCTAGACACTTTAGAGCCCTTTTGGGACACTTTGCGAACAAAAGGGACACTTTGCGAACAAATGGGACACTTTGCGAAAAAAAAGGGGGCACTTTGCAAACTTTTTCCAAGATCCTAAATTAACCTAGATATGCATAAAAATTATAAAATAATTGCATAAACACATAGCACAGATAGCAGAATCAACTCACCTTGTGATGACACTCGTTGTGTGCCACCTGGTCTCGTAGAATGTCCAATTGCGTAGGCCTGTAATCTCATCTGCTCGACATCTTTCTGTCTCACTCGTCACCCTCAAGCTACAAGAAGGTAAAATGAAATAGTAAGTGACAAAATACTTCACTTTTACCTCTTTTAACTCTTTTCATTCCTTTTCACTCTTATGTATAAAATTTAGCTTTTTCCTATCTTAAGAGTTAATAAAGAACTTTCTATTCAAAACACCATAACAAGTGCTAGGGAATTCTGTTTTTGATGCTGTTTGTTGCGTTGGAATCGTGATTCTGCACCCGACATCATTAATTATCTATCGTTATGTGGCATGGTACTTGGAAATGTCCTACAATATGATGTTCCTTATTCGATGTGGCTAATTTGTTACCTTGATTCCACCTCCATAAAGCAAGCAGAATCAAGGAGGGGCATATATCTACCCTTGAATTTGATTTTAAGAAGTTAGATACAAGGAATTTTGGACAACTAACGAATTTGTGTTGCAGGATACTGTTCCTAATGTTGTGGTTTTGCAGATAACTACACTAGGGGCTTCATTCTCCTATCTTTGGAATGAGTATTCTTTTATAAAGTGCACTATTTAGAGTCCTTTAGCTTACATATGCATGTAGAGTCATATGGGTGCTAAAGTGGGGGCTAACTTTGGACATAAACAATTGTACTCCTTTGCAGAAAGTATAATTTGTGGCCTAATTTAGTCCTATTTTAGGCACCCTTGCATTAATCACCTTTTAAAACAACATTTATAAGCCCCTATTGCTCATTATTTTTGACTTTAAGGCCTATTCCACTCACAAATCATACAAATCCTGACAAACAACATTCAAACCACTCAAATTTCATGAAACCCACTTCAAAAATCCCTGGTGGGACTAAGTCGCCCAGGGTGGTGACTTAGTCCCTTTTGAGGTATTTTTCACTTTTGAGCAGGAAAATCACTGACTTAGTTCAAAATCCCAATGGATACCGACCTGTGAAGTTAAAATAATGAATAATTCAGTGTTAATGCCTATAAATACATGTTTTTAGGTCATTTTTCATAACATTAAGTCATTTTCATCAAGCAAATTCAAGAGTAAATAGTCAAATATCTTTCACAAGAAGATTCATTAGTCTATCTACAACAAAGTTGAAGCTTTAGGGCAACAAGTTAGGGGTTTTTAGGTCTTCAAGCTCACTTTCTATCCAAGATCTTACATTGCAAAGGATTGATCATGGACGCCTATGAAAAATCATGGAGAAATCTAGGTTGAGGAGATGCAACTAGCCATTAAATCAAGCCTAAAGACTTGTTTTCAAAGTGACTCCATCTTCCATTTTCTCTCTATCTTCAGCCTATGGAAGGTTTGCATATCATTTAGATTCATTTCTAATGTGATCTAATGTCTTCTAAAATGAGTCTTGCATTGTTCTAAATCCATTTATGCATCTTATTCTTGCACATTAGAATAGGGTTGCATCTTATTTTCAGACTTCTTAGCCTTAGACACACTTAGGGCAAGGTTTTTATGTAGATTTTATCTCTTTCAAAGTTTAAATACCAACTAGGGGTTTGACCAAGGCAAACCACCATTAGAAATCAAATTATATTCTATTTTGTAGGTAATTTTGCAGATTTGGATCCGGGTCTCTGTTAGAAAATAGAGTGCAGACTGTGGGCTTCCGTTTCCACTTTTGGATTTGCAGAAAATCCAAAGTGGACTAAGTCATCAACAGTGGCGACTTAGTCCCACTGCATTAGTTTTTTTAAATTTTTAGCAGTTCCGGATACCCATTTGCAAGAAACAGGTTTCTGGGTAGTTTCCCTAATTTAAGACTAAGTCACCCAACTTGGCGTAAGTGTCCCAGTTGGCTCAAAAATAAGATTTTCCAAAATTTCTTAGGCATCTACAATCTTCATCCTAGCCTTCATCAGTTTCCAGGTGCACTCTTCCTGTTTCACCTTTCTATTTTGTTTTATATTGCATTCAATCCATCTATTTGCATATCACAATGTGTTTTCAAACAAAGGGCATTTCATTAGTTTTGCATTAATAAATCATATATTTTATCAGTTTATTGTATTTAGACATTGTATTTAGGCATATTGCATCCATTCATACATTAATCTTGAATGTGTACATTGTATTTTGGCCCATTTCTCTCCTTTTAAATGAAAAACCCTATAAGAGTTAGAAACCCTTGGAAGCCAAAATCTTTGTTCACACATAATAATAAACAACCCTAACCTAGGATAATGAGTTGGGTTTGGAAAATAATTAAATACTAAGTCAATTACAAAAAATAGATGAATATAAATGTGCTACTTACCTAAAATCTACGAATGAGAAAATATCGCCTAGACACATGGAATCAATTTGTCACACAACTATAATTTTAGGACTTGCTTAGATTCTACAAATTGATTTTGATTATTTTTCTCTAAATGCATAGATCTAAACTATAAACTTTGCATGACTAAATTGGTAGGAAATAGATTGCTAGGATCTACTTGCCTCAATCTCTTAAACCTTGAATTTGAGTAAGCACTAATGATGTTTAGAAACACCTTTAGGGAATATGTTGAATTGTGAGGGTCATGTTCTCATTAGTCAAAATCCGAGTTAGACAAGCTCAATGAATTTGGAACAAGGATCAAGGACAAAGTAAACATGGAATAATCTTGGATGGTGTATGTTGATGTAATGCTTTAATAATATTGCCATGATGCTCTCATAAATGATCTATGACAATGCTCTTCAATGACTTCTCAATTGTCTTTGTTGATTTTAACATGATTTCAACATGAATGAACAAATGCCCTTAAATACAACAACATAACATATAAATCAATACAAATGTGTGCCTGGTCATCTCACAATGACTAGGAGGAGGGAGTCAACAAGATTTGTTTTGAATTTGAAAATTAAAAGTTTAGGTTTAGATCTATGATTGTAAAAATGACTTGGGTCAAGTCTACATCAGCAAATGAGATCTAAAGTGATGAATGAAAGATATGATAATCAAGATCAATTTCAATAGATACAATGATTATGAGATGTAAATGTAACAATATCATAAATCAAATTAAAAAAAATCAATAAACTAATCATCACATATCTAAAACAAAAGAAAAAAAGACACAAATAGGCATTATCACCACTACAACTTTCTCATATAAAATAATTTAATCTAACAAAAAGTATTAAAGAACTTCAATTAACTCAACTCTAATTAGTGAAGTTAAAAAGAAAAAATCTGAGTAGGTTTTGGAGCGCTTGGTAATTGTTAGTTTAGCTCCTGATTTCACGTTAGGTAAGCCCTTCTACGCTCATACATAAAGTCGGTACTTTCCGAATTTTTTTTGAAAAGACAAGGAATTTACTTCATTAGGTAAAACGAAGTTGAATTCCTTGCAGGCGTAGTGTTTGAAATTCCAATTCCACCTTTTTTGATATTTTAGAGACAAATTAAAAGGCCACACAAGGAAAATAAATCTTAGCTATGAAAATCTCATGGCCATACATGGATGCATAGCGGGCCCGAATGAGGGCATAGGCTTAGGCCACACCATAATCTTGCGAAAGGCGTTGCTTCACTTCCTCTCTGCTCAAAACCCACGACATTACTCAGATTTGACGAAGGTCTAAAAGTAAAGCTTAACGGAGGAAGACGAGGGTTTCATAAAGATTTCAGGTCTGTTTTGCATCTTAATACCCGTAATTTGTTAAGGGTTCTGCTTTTTCAATATTGTCCTATTTATGGCGGCATGGAATTGAAGCGTTTGAGTTTGACTTTTTGTTGGATGGGTTTTATTTGAACTTGAAATCCACTACCAGATGTATCATCTGAAAATGGCCTACTTTTTGCAGAGTGTTTGTTTAGGTAAATCTATCAGGTCTCAATTGGATTGTAAATTTTTCATTTCAAAGAGATCATTTTTTACCTTTTTAGTTTGTTCTTAATATACTTATGGGATAGATTGGCAAACTATGGTGGCGCTACTGATTTGCACATTGAAGTAAATTTTTTGCAGAGATTTGTTGCAGTAGTCAACTGTCTGTCACGATCCGGTTATACCACTCATAGTTTATAACTTATGTTGCCCTTTTCACTGGAACTGTATGTGAAGTCGGTTCAGCACTTCTGGAGTTTCCCTACAGATAATTTACGAACTGGGTCAGGTGATTAGTGGGTTTTTCTGTGTAACAATTCCCCGCAATATTCTTATGCATAATATAGCTAAGGTAATGGCAACCCAGGAAACCGGCCTAATATAAGTTGCCGTCTCAGTGGTGTCATGCCATCTCCTTACACGAACTTTCATGGGTTATTGCTGGTCAATAGTTGACAACCTCTAGTTATGTTGCAAATCGCATCCTTGCAGAGCTAAGTTCATCACATCAGCTAGTAGTATATTAGAACATGACAGGTTCAAATCTCACTAGACGCATCAAACATGGAGCGAGATGAATCGAGTCCATGTAGCTTACGTACATTTTTTTATCAATAACTCATGGATGGAATTCGTCCTAAACCAAACAAACAACATTTCTTAAGATAACTCGTACCTTAACACAAGATATTACTTATCATGAAATGAACATGCTTTAGTTTTATAAATAGGGAGTGGCCTTAGCCTTGAGACGAGTCTTGCTTTTATTCAAGTATGCAGTGTACACCCAATAAGTTTCCATCCTGAAAAGTGCACCCGACTACAACATGTGTGTGAGAATAGCTTATCCACTCTGCATATTCAAAGGACACATGCATGTGCAGTTTTTATCTTGTAGATTCTGTCCTTAAATATCTTTGTGGTCATTAGTTGAACTTCAGTCTAGTAATGTTGAACAAATGTAAGTTTCTTTTGTTGATCTTCAGTCTAGTAATGTTGAACTAATGTAAGTTTCTTTTGTTGATCTTCAGTCTAGTAATGTTGAACTAATGTAAGTTTCTTTAGTTGATCATTATATGTTCTTCCATCAATTACAAAAAGGAAAGCATATGTAGGTTCGCAAGATAACTGATAGTCAGAGTTCCACCTGATAACATCTGTAGCACCATGTTCTTTTTGTTGAACATAACAAAGATTCTCCTAATCAGAATATTAGCTACTGTCATATTCCTTTTTAAGAGTATGCCAAAAAGAAACAAGACAAACAAGTAATCCCAATTTTGTGCTCATAATATTTGTAGGAACAAATTATGAAGATGAGAGAAATTATTCCTTCGTTTTAATGTCATTTTGAGCCACAGGTGGGCTTCCTCCATCGTTTGCACCACATGTTCATAATCTCCTTCCACATTGATTCAAGGCAAGCCATTCTTTGACTAGCACTTTAAACTTAGGCTTGCATTCTACTTTTGTGTCATCAATTATGAGCTTAATATTTTCTCTATAATTCACAAAACTTTGTCAAAATTCTTTTCACATCTTTGCTGCCAGCTTGAGGATATTGCTTCTCAAATGAGCATGTATGGAGTTGGTGACCTGGTCTTCTAGATGCAGGTAACAGTTTATTGTGACGTTCCTCCTTCCTTCTTCTACTGTTACTTCATCAGCACTTTTCCCTTGTATGTTTCACACCACAAGAGGGCTGCAATTCTCTTAAGTAGATTGATCACTCCCTTAGGTTTATCTGAGCTCCAGCTGTCAGCACCTGTTATCTTTAGTAGTCACTAGTGCAGATTGTGATCTGAGTTATCGGTTTCAGCTCAGGTATACTGTTATGGCAAAATTTATTAGTGGGCTTGTGTACGTCTGTACAAAAAACATATAAAAATTATACATATATACATATTTGAGCCTAGAAAGTAAAAACAGGAATTAAGTTCGTATAACCAAATAACATGTATATAATAAACAAAACAACCATAAAAATAAATCCCATGCAGTATATAAAATCTTCAACCATTGGCAGGGGCAGAGAGAAAGCTCAGAATCCAAGAATGCAAAAGTTCACATACATTGGACATTAAAGACCAAGAATTAAAGCTCCGAGAAATACTAGAATGCAGTAATGATTCCTAGGAAGAAACAAAGGGTTCCCAGGTTACGAAGATTGTTGCCTAGTTCATGATGTATAGGACTTGTAATGAATTTCAATGAGTTTCAGAATTTGAAAAGATTGAAGGTCCATCCTATTAACAGAAAGAGATAAGTAAAGTTTGAAATCAAATGCTGCCAAAAGTATTTTCATGCCTGCCATCCCTGTAATTTATACGCTGAAGAAAATTAGATGCAGTTATTGAGGCTGCATCTTGCTTGTAGAGACCAAGAAGAGTTCTCACAAGATCCAGAAAAACAGGGCTAAATGTCCATTTTTAGTCATCAGTAGATTCAGTACTATGATAGCTTGACATTTTTATCATCTGGAATACATAAATGGAAAACGACACCCTGAAATGGAAAATGCAGTTACTATCTTTAGTATTTACTATGGAAAAGTCCATTAATTCTCTGTGGGCACGTTCTGGGTTCTGCATTTGCAGCCCGGATTTGCCTAGATATGTCCATGGACATAGCTGGATGAACCTGTCCTGCAATTGCAGAAACCAGAATGTACCCTCAGCTATTCAAAGCCTGTACCTGTACTCAGAGCAAATCGAATTTGAATCGAGGGCTGCAGAGGAGGGATTTGGTAGCTTAGATCATGATAGATCTATGGGATGGCCTTCAGCCCCCTTTCTCACACTCTTTGTCAGTTATCCTGGTATCATATATGCGCATTGCTAGTGCAATGTGTTGGTACTCTACACAGCTCACAGTGCACAATCACAGATTTCAAGAACATACAAGTGTTATCAATTTTCTCTCTGCATCTTGAAGGTCATTGGCCACAGATGGTAGGAGAGATACTGGGAGTGGGAGGACTACCAATCTTTTTTTTCCTGACTGTTCATTCAAGTCCTGTTAGCCCAAATTGTTCTCCCTAAGACATCATCAGAATTCGTATTGACCCTTTTGTGAGGACTGGTGCGGTTCCCAGTTCCTTTCTTCTTCTAGATCCTATGCAGGCAGCAGGATAGACCTGTGTTTTCTGTTGGTTCTCTTTTCTTGGATCTTTTAGAAGGTTTCTCTTAGGGTTTCTTTTTCACAGGATTATTTTGTAGTATATGACTCTATAAACTAACTTGTAAAGGGTTTGTCCATTCAGATTACCTCCTCTTCCTTATTTTTTTCTGGTTTTTGGATCTAATAATTGCTTTACTTTTAGATTTTTTATTTGGAACTGGAGCCCCTGCAGCACTCCTGATTTACACTGTAACTTCTGTGCTTTTGAGTCCCATTGTCCCTGATTTGATCATTTGTGCACATAATATTACTGTTTGGTTCTTTTATTCCCCAAATTCCTGCATTAATCTGCTCTGTTGCTTCTAGATCCTATGCAGGCAGCAGGATGGACCTTTGTTATCTGTTGGTTCTCTTTTCTTGGCTCTTTTAGAAGCTTTCTCCTAGGGTTTCTTTTTCACAGGATTATTTTGTAGTATATGACTCTATAAACTAACTTGTAAAGGGTTTGCCCGTTCGGATTACCTCCTCTTCCTTAGTTTTTTCTGGTACTTGGATCTAATAAGTGCTTTATTTTTAGAATTTTTATTTGAAATTGGAGCCCCTGCAGCACTCCTGATTTACGCTGTAACTTCTGTGCTTTTGAGTCCCACCGTCCCTGATTTGATCATTTGTGCACATAATATTACTGTTTGGTTCTTTTATTTCCCAAATTCATGCTTTAATCTGCTCTGTTACTTCTTCAAGCTTGCCATATCCTTTTACCATGAATTTCTGGTATACGCTTCCCTCAGTTTCACCAAAAAAATTCCAATGAGAAGCCAAATTTTAGCTGCATGATTGCCACAAACTATAGGTCAGATATAAACTAACCTTTTGCATCAGTTTCACCGTACTGTGGTTGCATGAAGTTGCATAAGCAAGGCAGTGAAAATCAGCCTAGTGAGGCTGAATTGAAAGCCGCGTGTCTTTCCAGGCTTCATCCCTGTCAAGATGATGGCTGCCAAGGTGCCCACGTGATTGGGTAGAGAAAAATTGTCATATGTTTAAAATTATTTAACCCTTTAATTTCATTTTCTCTTAATAAGTTAATTTCTTTCTTATATTGACCCCTAAATAGCCACAAGATCTGTGATCTTGTTTAAATCATCTTAGTTGATTCTTGATAAATATATTATTAAAATGCCTTTTTAATAATACTTTGTTTTTAGTAAACTTAAAGTCTTTTTTTGGGGAATCCTCATCTTGAACAACCTACTTAATTAGGGCCACAAGTTACCAATTATATTGTGTCATAACCTGATTTTTATGTCCTTTTTGATTTTTAAACAAGATAATGCTATTAGTTTATTTTAACCCTCATCAACACTCAATGACTAATAACTTGTAATGTCCTCTTTTTGGGATATAAATTTAGGCCTACACAACAATAAGAATCACTAAAAACTGATATTAGTAATAACAAGTATAAACTTTATGGTTATATTCAAATTAATACATAAAATACTATAATAGTGAGAGCAATACATCATAGCTAAAACATCATAATAGTTAGATCTATAGTTCTTAGCATCATTAACATTTGGATTCAAAATATCTCAACATCACTAATGGTTATTCCAAAGCATATTCCTATAGCCAATCATATTAGGAATTCACTTGAAGTACTTGCAAACCACAATCTCAAGGATGGTTGTCCTTGTATTGTGAGAGCATGGGTGGATCCTTTTCCATCCATCTCAGGGTGGCGTACTTGAGAAGACTTTCAAGCCCAAGAGCACTCATACGCCTCTTGGCCCACAAGTGCTTCATCTCGGGGGTGGCATACTTGAGAAGTCCCTCAAGCCTAGCAACACTCATTCCCCTCTCGACCCACGGACATGGCAGGATCTCAAGTACACTCCATCCCTCAGTCCACCTTGGAGGTGCTCCATCCTCCTTGATCGAGCCCAAGAGCACTCATTCGCCTTTTGGCCCACGAGCACTCCATCTCGGGGGTGGTGTACTTGATGAAGGAAAGGGCGGTACTTCATCTCTCGTGATCTCAGAAGGTTGATCGACCTCTCTATTTGCAAAACACTTTTATAAATTCAAAATAGATTGTTAAAGGAATCTATTTTATTAATTGGTACTAAAATATCATTATGCAATATATATTACTAATTTATATTTTAAAACTTACTTCCCAATAATATTCTTTCTAAAACAATATTTGTTTTCCAATAGATCTATTATATTCCACTTTCTTATTTTTTTCCTTTTTCCAATCACTTTCACTTCACACCTTTTACAAAATGATTCCATCTTCCTATATATCCTTCATGATGGGGTGAATAGTAACAATCCTTTATAATCATTGCACCACTTACAAAGGATGCACCCCTCCTTAATCAAAGTGCTGCCTTTGTTTTGACTTCCTTTAATTGTTGTCAATGCAATGATTGCTGCCTTTAGTTTAATTAGAGCCTTCATTATATTAGCGCTACCTTATATCATTAATAGGGAATCACTGCATTTATTATTTCCCTTAGTTACTTCCATTGAACCTTTCGAAGTCTCTTTGGTCAGCGATTACCTTATATTCCTGTGCAGGCTGCGATCGGGAGGCATGACATCACTAACCATTCTCTCTCAGATAAATATAAACCCAATGTAACAGAAGTTAACCGCTAAGACAATGTCATTCACATTGGGTGTTACACGTGGGTTATGTACATATGTTGTTTAATGGTCTCAAGGTTCTCTTGTAATATTTTTCTTGTTATTGTACAAGAGTTGTTTAATGTTTTCCTACGTGTATTGTTTTGAGTTCAACATGTTGTTTCCACAATCATAAGTTCTAGTTAATTACACTTTAATGCATTCATGATTCAAAATACACATGGTCTATGTTTGATACTTTAGGTAAACATTGGTTGATAATACAATCTTGTAATGCCTATTGCAGTTGTCTAAGGATTATTACACTTCAATTTGCATAGATTACTGAGTATCTCTCCTCAATCAGGTTGTTCAAGAACTCTAATGTTCCTTCTTTCAAGGTTGATGTTTGGTCTCTAAACATTATTCGATAGTTTATCATCTCCAGTACCCTCATATCACATGAATAACAATTTGCCATTTGTAGTGAACACACATCTTATCACCATACATTGGCTTGATAAGGATAAACAAATATTAGAAGAAGAGGATGCTCTTCCATCTTTTCTTCTGATCTTTCCTTTTGTAAGAGATCAATCTTTTGACACAATTAAATCAAGCCTTTTCTTTCCAGCAATTTACTGCAATCTCATTAAGGTCATCTCTCTTCTGAAGCCAGATCTCTCCAAATAATTTTTTGCTTATGTATATGCCTATTCATATTTAAGCTCTGAATTTTCAT